>QJOA01000825.1:0-25429 GCA_004155915.1 Monosporascus sp. CRB-9-2 | reverse complement strand
TCCTAACACTCCTAACACTCCTAACACTCCTAACACTCCTAACACTCCTAACACTCCTAACACTCCTAACACTCCTAACACGTCGCTACCAAGCATTAGTCCGGGGCCGTCAAATGCTGGCACCTCAGGGACAGCCAGTAATACTGGACCATCAAACGTAACGGGTAGCGTCGTCATTGAGGAACCATATGTATACACAACGACTACCACGCGATATACGGGGTTGACACCTGTGACATCCACACTATATCCTAACGGCACCGATGTGACTGGAACTGTTCTCGTCAACGAGCCCTATGCATACACGACTACAACATCACGATATACAGGATTAGCACTTACAACGACAACTCTATACCCCATTGGGTCTGATGTTACCGCAACAGTAGTCATCGAGACGCCATATCCATATACCACAGTTACATCTCCCTACGCTGGCCCAGTCCTGTCTAGGACAACGCAGTATCCAAGTGGTGTAGATGGCACGGCAACTGTTATTGTACAAATCCCGTACTCGTATGTCACGGTAACCTCACCTTACTCAGGCCCCAATGTAACAACGTCAACCCGAAATCCGACCGGGGCAGACGGCACAGGAACCGTAGTCATCCAAATTCCGTACTCATACGTCACGCTAACCTCTCCTTACTCTGGCTCCGTTATAAGAACGACGACTGAATCTCCAGGTAATGGGGAGGGGACCGTGACGGTTATTATTCAGAATCCGTTCGCCTATGTGACAGTCACATCTCAATACAGTGGCTCGGCGGTCTCAACAACCACACAATCCCCAAGTGGCACGGAAGCAACTGTAACTGTTATCATCCAGACTCCCGCGAGCTATGTCACGTCGTATGAATACAATGGCACAGCGGTATCAACTATTACAACAATCCCGTTCAGCGGGACTGCGCCCGGTACTATTATTATTCAGGCTCCTGCGAGTACTGTCACATCGTACGAGTACAATGGAACGGCAGTATCAACTAGCACAGTCGCTCAAAGCGGGACCGTACCTGGCACTATCATCATTCAAACTCCTCAGATCACTGTAACATCCTACGAATACATAAACCCGTCTACAGGAGGAGTGGCAGGAACTAGTACGGTCTCGCAGAGCGGGTCCGCACCCGGCACCATTGTTATCAAGACACCGGTAAGCACAGTGACAACCTACGAATTCGTAAATTCAGCTACAGGGGGGGCAGCGGGGACTAGCACAGTTCCGCAAAGCGGTACCGCTCCTGCCACCATCATTGTCAAGACTCCTGTGAACACAACGACGACCTACGAGTACGTAGATCCGGCTACAGGAGGAGTGGCAGGAACCAGCACAGTTCTGCAAAGTGACACTGCGCCTGGTACCATCATTGTCAAGACTCCTGTGAGCACTGTGACAAGGTACCAATACATAGACCCGTTGACGGGAGGGCCAGAAGGACCCAGCACTATCCCCCAGAGCGGCGCTGCACCTGGCACTGTTATAATCCAGACTCCTATAAGCACTGTGACGACATACGAATATATAAACCCCTCTACAGGAGGAGTAGCAGGAACGAGTACAGTCCCGCAAAGCGGTACTGTGCCAGGTACTGTGATCATTCGGACTTCGCCAAGTTACGTCACCACGACACAGTATTCAGGGTTGAGTCTAACAACCACTACTGTATCACCCAGTGGAACTACGCCTGGCACTGTTATCATCCTGGCCCCTCCAGCTTATGTCACGACTACTCAGTATACAGGCTCGAGCCTCACCACAACCACGGTTGTTCAAAGTGGGCCAGAACCAGGAACGGTCATTATACAAACCCCACCAGCTTACACAACCATAACCCAGACATATACGGGAGCAATTGCGACGACAACTACAGTAGCCCAGAGCGGGCCGCAACCTGGTACTGTTATTGTCCTGACTCCTCCGGGATATGTGACAACCACCCAAGGATACACGGGAGCCGTAACGACGACTCGGACCGTAAGCCCCGTGGGAACAACTCCAGGAACAGTCATCGTCCAAACTCCGCTCCCGACGCTGAGTTGCGATGGCTTTGGATACCTCCTTCAGGTGCAGACTCTCTACAGGGTCAACGTTACTACCGGCACGTTCGCGCAGGTTGGGACGAAGATTTACCCGTCGTATACCGGGAACCTCAATGCCATGGGCTACAACACCGCGGACAACTTCCTATACGCCATTACTGCTACATACGGTACTCCTGCAAGGGTTGACATGATACGCATCGATGCACAAGGCGGGACGAGTCAGGTGAGCGAGGTGCTCCCGGCGATTGCGTATAATACTGGCGATGTGGACGAGATGTCGCAGTACTGGGCAAGTGACCTAGGCAATGGGTGGGTTCAGGTCGACCTGTTACCGAGCTCAGCCAACTTCGGCAGGGTGGTCCGGAGCGGTACCTCCTCCTCGACACTGCCCGCTAACACCAGGGTGTTTGACTGGGTGTATGTGCCGAATACTGGGAATGTCCTTTGGACAATAGCTCAAAGATCGATATTACCAGTAGGAGGCGCGATCACCGGCTATTCTTCTGTCTTGATGTCTTGGGACCGAACGACTCGTAGCTGGTCGGAGGTAGCTGTTCTGGGGAACATCGCCGGAAACAACCAGTGGGGCGCGCTCTACGGATCCGACGACGGCGCCCTGTATGGATCGGAGAACAATGCGGGCCATATCTACAAGTTCACGCTCAGGTCTCCGCACACTATTACGTTTGTCTCCAATTTCAGGACATCGTCCTTTAATGACGGTGCCAGGTGTGTTAAGTAAGGGGAAAAGTGGTGGTTCCGGTGGTGCGAAATGGAAGGTCCTTTGTGTTGGAGCGCAAGGCCGCGACGATGCTATTGGTTTTCTCTCGCCATATTTTATTATATGTACATACAATCCGCTGTTTTCAGCTCAAGGTCTGCTTTCGTATTGCTGGTCTTCATCGCCTTGGATTTCCTCTTATGCCATTTTGTGCCTTCACGAGGAGGATGCAGGAATGGCCGCAAAACAACCACAGTGGAATCTATATACGTCGGGGCCAATCTAACGGACTTTGCGGTAATTATTACAGCATTCTTTCATCTTACGCAGCGTTCCGTTAGCCCTATCGTCAGACTCGCGATGATTGACGAAAGCGCTCACGCAATCGTTTCGTGGCTGCACAGCGTCACCCACTTACCCCTAAACACTCCCTGCTGCTTGACTAGCGAAACCCCCCTCGGAATCTTAACAACCGGCTCGTCCTAGCTTTCGTCTCACGATCGCTTATTACAATTCCCCAACCGAAGGAATAAACTTACTACGTCCATCCCCCCCTTTACTCTCGTCCGACCCCTTTGCTAATGAGCTCGCGGTCTGCTGGCCTCGAGCCGTTAAATGTACATTTACGCATCAGACGAGATTCCAGGGGTTGTTTCGAAATCTTATCAAGATTCACGGTAATACTTGCACTGTCGTACCTCCCTAACTCCTTGGAATTGCCTTTATGCGGTGTGCGGCTACCAGTGGAGTTGAAGCCCCTGTCGTCTAGCTGAAAGCCGGTTGACCTGTCGACGCACGCTATGCTTGCCATTACAGAGGTCTGGGCTAGGAGGCTGTTCCATGCGGTTTAGGTTCCGCAGAACGAGGGCCACCGGGATGCGGGAAGCCACGGCGTGTTGAGCTTGGGCGTCAGGCAAAATGGCGCCGTTTTCATATCAAAGGATAGGCTTGCGGTCGTTTGGACGCATTTGAGCCAGCGTGAGGTTGTCATGTAAGAATTCGGGTCCGAATAACGAATTACTCCGCTCTTTTGGTGTGCTATCTTCCGTCAATCTATATATGCGTGCATCTAGATAACATAGTGGAGTGAGCATTGGTGGCTCCGTCATGGTGGAAGCCCCGGGGTGGTAACTAAGAAGGGCCTCTGAAGATTACCTTGGTATCGTTCATAGTGATAATTGGTCCAAATGAGACTACGTAGACAATCAGAGTGACAACCTCCAGCCACCATGCAGTAACATACCCCTAATGTCCATAGGTATATATCTTCTACAGTTTAAGAACAAGCCAGTCACCCATCCCCCCACCACAACCCACCTTCTTCATCAACCGGCCGACCAAGCCCAGCACGGGACCCTGCATCTCTCCCCCCTCGCCCCACCTCTTGGGCCCGGCGTACGCCTCGATGAACCCCTCAGGTCCGGAGACGAATAGCAGGTTCGACCCCGCGCGTTCGTTCACCGTCCGAGCACAGACGCACGGAGACTCCGGGCCACGGCTCGCGTCGTCATCGTTGGGCAGCATCTCGAGCGCCGTGGCTGAATGCCACGGGCACTCTTTGGCAGGGGGTACAAGCCTCGACGTAGCCCGCACGCGAGGGGCGCCCATTGCGGCGACTACGTCCTTGGCACCGATGAACGACCCCTCCTCGTCGACGAAGTAATGAACGCTGAAGCGGTCGGGGTATCTCCGCCTCAGCTCGCGGATCTGCTCGGAGAGCGAAGACGACTCGGCCCCTGCCCCGTTGTCCGCCGCGGCCTCCGACGACCCCCAAAATTTACCGAAGAATGCCGTCTGCTGCTGCTTCCTCGTCTCCCGGGCCAGAGCGTCGACACCCCTCCGGTTCGCCCAGAGAAGGGACACCGACGGCCCATGGTCGTCATCGCGGCCTCCGTCCTTGGTGAGGAGCAGCCGGCGCGCGACCTGCAGCGCAGGCGCGACGCCAGTGCCTCCCGCGAGGAAGACGATGCGGTCCGCGCCGTCTAGGCGCCGCGTGACGTCGAAGCCGAGGTGTGGGCCGCGCAGCCAGACGCGGTCGCCGACGTCCAGCCGCGAGAGGTAGTTGGACATCTCACCGCCGTCCATCCTACGGATCAGGAACCTGAGCTCGCCGCCCTCTCTTCCCCGTTCTCCTCCCGGGTTTGTTGGAGCGGCGATGGGAGGAGGCAGAGGCGTGTAGTGGCGGGCGATCTGCAGTTGCGGCTGCTTGATCTCGACGGACCAGAGGCCGTGGTCCCAGGCCTCGCGGATGCGGGCCGACTGCAGGTGGGCTGCTGCTGCTGTGCCTCCTCCTCGTCCTTCGCTTCCTCCCGCGCCGGCGCGGACCGCCAGGATGAAGGCTGTCGGCGAGACCTGCTCCCTGGACATGATGGTAAACGCGCTAAATGTGGACTTGTTTATGACGTCTCCGTCGGATTCGGAGCCGGCGAGTCCGAACAGCGACAGCCCGGCGAGGAGGCATAACCCGGCGCCTCCCAGGAAGACCAGTAGTGATCTCTTTGACGGTCTCGCTCCGTTCTCATATTTGGGGTTCTCCGTTTTCTGGGATCCGCAAGTTACTGAGTCGGAGAAACCTCTCCGGCACGGTGCCCGGCATGATCCGAGTACTTGAGATCGCGCTTGTGTGGGCCTGAACGGTGAACTGAACCGCCGAATAACAATGCTGCATGGTTGAAGACGTATAAGGCTCGGTTGTATCCGGCTGGACCATCGCATTGTTGATGAATAATTATTTAGGGTCATGCCGAGTCCATTCACAGGTGAGTAGGTGAATTGGTAGTCCGGTTCTCGTAAATTCCTTACGCTAATCTGCACAGTGCGACCTATGCTTATATCCGAGTTGCTCAGCTAACCTAGCAGCATTTCATACCGTATTTCAGTATTGGTACAGTACTCCATAATTGGGCAGTAAAGACATGCGTTGTACATTCAAAGCTGTTTACCTACGCTGCGCGTATCCAGATCCAGTGCATACAATCCAAGGCTCAGGTATCTGAAGCCGCGTCTATAGCCTCAGAATTTCTCTATCTCGTTTTATCGCGCCGCGGAAATGGTCGCGGATGACGTTGCCGCTGACTATCGTTTCCTGGATCAAGCCTTCAACGTGTTTCGGCTCAATCCTTCCATACCATATTCCGTGTCCGGCAAGCGGGTGAGGATTGCCCGCATCATTCTTTAACGTTGGTGGTAGGTATATGATCACGTTGCCAGCATACTTGTGCCCGCCGATATGGCTGATCTGGGCTAGCCTTGCCGTCCGCGGAGACTCCCCGACAGTTCCCGAAAGGGCCGGTGCCGAGACTCTCTCATCGATGACCGGTCCTCGCAGGACGTCGAATCCCGCCCGGGGCAATTTGGCCTCGAACTCTTTCTGCAAAACAGGGCCCATGACTCCACATCTCATGTCACGTCCGCCGTGGCCGCATATCAGGACGAGCACGTCTGTCACATCCTGCACGCCATAAAGCAGATGCTGGTACGCTTCCTTCCGAAGTAACCGATCCCTGTGGATCGGCGACAGGCCATCGTGCATGGGATGCAACTTCTCCGGGAGTAAGTAGCCTCTGACTAGCGCCTGAACAGAGTCGAACGAGACTCTCGGAAGGAACGGGACGTATTTGAAGCTCGGGAGGAGGTAGGCAGAAGTGGTCTGGACTTCCGGCCGTCTAGAGATCGAAGATGGGAAGGAAGAATTCAACACGGACACGTTGTGGAACGGCTAAAGAGAGATCACTTACCGTCAGCGTCCCGGGACTGCTCTGGGTGGATTCACAGCCACACTGCTCCCAGCCATGGACCAACTCACATCACTGTAGACCCCACCTCGGCCGATAAGTTCTTTGAGGTCGGCAGCCAGGTTGTCCCCGCCGTCATCGTCCTCGATCCGCGATGTCCAGTTATCTTTGCCGGTGCAAACGAGAACTTGTTCGGCATAATTTGGTATGAGACCATTCAAGTTGCCTTCCTTGTCGAATTCGAGACCCTCGGGCATTGCCGGCGTTTCGGCGCATTCGCATGTGGGTTCTGGACATTTCGGGACTGTATTCAGATGCCGCCGCGACGCGAAGGACGGCACTCGGTAGGGCCGTGCCCATAACCTACGGGACAATGGTCGCAAAGACATCGCCGAATGCACTTCCAGCATTGGATGCGCCGAACAGAATGTGTCAGGCAGAATTCATGTCATCGCAATTTCGCGTTTCGAGGCAGGTGAAGGTCAGTATGGAATAAATACCCACCGGCCTATTACGCAGCTCCGAAGCGACGGAAATCGAGACTCGGGACCGACGGAATCTTAAAAGGCCCCACTTCACCAAGTTAACTTAGCATCTTAGTCTAAATACGGTAGGCGGTGTAGAGACCCGGCGTCGCTACTGGTGTACTCCTTTACATATCCCACCCGGCGTGACAACGTCATAATCAACCGTCGTCTCCCTTCAATTCGGGTACTGGGGCGCGAGAAAACTGTCACTCGAAATATCAAAACTAACAGTGTAAGGACCGGCTAAGGTGATACATCACGTCTGGGGCAATGGATTCTGCCCTGCACATCGCATATCAGTCGGAATGTTCCCGTTGCAGCGGGTCGTGATTCATGTCTCGTATATGCCTCTATCCGTCCCATCCAGCTCAATGACTGGACACACGTAGTAAAGCCTATACACCGCGAACCGCGATATAATGTCACTATAACGTTCTCTCCTACTTCGACACGCGCAAATGCCTGTCTTAATACAGAAATACGATGTAATATTCTTTTATTCCTTCCCCGAGTTTGTCCTCGAGATAGTTTGTTCCGAGTTGGTAGGACAACAACCTCGAATTTGGAGAGTTATTGGCTCCCCAGTTTCAACTCGTGATACCTCCTGTTTGCTGCCTAATAATCCAAACAGTCCTCCTACCTTCCAATGTGACACTATCTTCATTCCGCCATCGACATTCCTTCACGCCGGGCGAGAGTAGCGACGCGACTCACAGTAGCTTTAAGCACCTACCTAGGACGCCACCCCACCTTTATCAATATTGAGGTCCATGGCTCCTGGCTCTGTTCCAGGGGGGGTCCTCCCCGCGTATACCATCGACCTTGCCGTTCCACCTCATCTTCGCTATGTCAAGCTGGCGGAAGATTTCGGGGAGCGCATGCGGTCCTTGCGGTATCTCCTCGATAACATCCTTGACCTCCTATTTCCCCTGGCGGCCTTTCGGTGGTCGGTGAGGCTCCTCGCGAAGATGTCCCTGCGCCGCCTCTACGACAACGAGGAGACGCAGGAGATAAAGGGCATATCCGAGACCGCGGGAGTCGAGATCTACCTGCTCGTCGTCTTCAACTCTCTGCTCGATTACCTGCTGGGCTGCACATCCGGCGCGGTCCGGGTGAGATCGGTATCAAGGAAAGGTAGCGAAGGGAATGGCGCGACGAACTACTCCGTTCGCATGCGCATGATGCATTTCCGGACGCTCGACTGGGGGATGGAAGAGCTGAGAGATCTGCTGGTTGTCTTGGAATTTGTAGACTCGTCCTCGGAGAGTCCAGGCCGAGTCATTGCTCGATCCATCACCTACGCTGGTTTCGTCGGCACACTCACCGCCGTCAGGTAGGCCAGGGCCTTTGCTGGCTCAAGTGAATTTGGCGAAGGTTAACTTTTAGCTAACGGTGCTTGCAGGCAGGGCGTGTCGCTTTCGATGAACTTTCGCCCTAACCATACTTGCTCCACACATGCCCTAAGAAGACATCAGCTTCTAGTGCTCCTAGGACGTCGGAAATCCATTGCATCTGTATTTCGGACATTCATCTTGGACGGGGCGTCTCATTCCCAAGCAGGGCATTCAGCTGGGGCTAGCGCTGATGCGCCTCCCAAGTCTCAAACTCTAGTGGATCAAGCGAAACGACTGGCCTCTGAGCGATGTGCGCCTTGCTACATCGTTCTCTGCGACGGTCGTGAGGCGGCCGTGATCGAGAAGGACCTGTTCGAGGGCAGCGTCCGGACGTCAACCGAGTTCCTCGTGCAGACGAACCATGACATACATCACGCAGGATCATCGAACCCGGACGAGTCGGCAGGCATAACGCTTAATATGAATAGCGCCCCGCTCCTGGGGCACGACGAATGGATCTACGAGTCGACGCATCGCATGAACGCCGTCGTATCAAAGTGGCAGCGCCATCTTAGAAAGAATTACCCCGCGGCGGCGGCCGGTCCCTCCGACTCGCCCGAGGAGGACGGCCGCCTAAATGTGGAGACGGCTGTACCTGCTCGCGATCCTAGCATCACAGAGGCCACGCTGAAGAGTTGGCTGCGCTCGGATCCGGTACTCAACGAGTGTACCCATTTTCAGTGTATCCTGGACCCGAAAACGGGCAGGATACGGTGGATTGAGAGCCTACTTGATAGCTCTCCAGAAACGGAACAATA
Organism: Monosporascus sp. CRB-9-2; assembly: GCA_004155915.1. Lineage (NCBI taxonomy): Eukaryota > Fungi > Ascomycota > Sordariomycetes > Xylariales > Monosporascus > Monosporascus sp. CRB-9-2. The sequence continues at coordinate 16,249 of QJOA01000825.1, read as the reverse complement.
ACTCGGGCACATAACCACGGGTCAGCTTGCTTTCTATGGACATAGTAAGATGGCAGCCCCTCGCCAGAGAATTTATATTCTTCAATGTTCTCTATGGTAAATTGCTAGACGTGATTGTTCTTCCGTCTACTTATGACTCTTACGTCGGTGGAGAATTAAGGAGAACACAGCCAAAGTTGCGGATTGAAATACGATGGTGTTAGTTCATCCGCTTATGCTTCATGGGACTCGGCAGGCCACGTTATGCACCATTCGTCTATGAGAATCGAGGTGGCGAGTTACACTGTTCTTGTTCTATTGAAAAGACCATAACTAACTTAGGATTCAATCTCCGTTTCTTCCTTTTCGGCGCTCTCCATCTCAATTGATCCTTCATCAGAAGCGCTTTCAGCTTGGGATTCCGCACTCTCCGACTTAATATCCGTGTCACTGACAACTCTCCTAACAAGTATGTAAAGGGTGGATAGCGTCTCGAGACCGACAGCACTTGAACAGACAGGATCTCGTGCAGCCGTCGCATTTGTAGCAAATACCGAATATCATCCGTTCTGTAGATTGCCGCATCGTGATCGCAAGGCGAGAGGACAAAGCACTCACCATAAGGCATGCGTCGCAATAGCAACCTGTCACTTCTTTAGCTTTTGTCTTGTCATGCCGGAAGCTGAGCTCCCAGAATTCACGATCTTCTCCTTGGAGTGATTGGCGTTCTTCCCCGCTCGGCTTTACCAGGACTATGATCTCAACACCTAAGCCGTCGTCATATGCACGCTTGTATGCTGTCCACTTTCTCCCAAGGTCTTCTCCCTGAACCAAGCGACTAGCGTCATATTGTTCGACTAGCTCCCTGATGATCGGGCTCCCTCCGTGGTCCGAGGTATCCCACTTCCGCATGCCCTTACAGCCCACAACAGGGGCGTCAGTCGTCAATATCACCCTTGTTCACTAGCTCCATTTGGTCCTTCGGAACAATTGACATGTAATATGGTCGACGGCGCGGTATAATGCGAAGTGGATCGGCCGCCTCCCCACGTGATCCTCTACTGTGTGGCCACGGGCCGCGTCAAAGAAGGCGCTTAGCGTCGGCCAAAGTCCAGCCGCAAGACAAGCAACATTCAGGCTGCAGCCCAACCAACTAGATTGGTTAAGTAATGTCCGGATCTTTGGTGTCGAGGAGGTAGCGGACCATAGTCGTTTTTATCCGAATCATCTTTTCCGAGGCATGCGGCCTGGAAGGGTGTCCTCGCAATCCACCCGGTTGCTTGGTTGGCTCCTCCTCCGTTGCTAAGGAGCATCTCAACCATTGCTGCTTAACCGTCATTGAATGCGATGTGCAGCGATGAACCCCGACCGTGCACCGGCCCGCTGACGTCTGTCCCAGGGGAATAAGCAGTCTCGCGACTTCGATATTTCCAACACCAATAACCATGGCCAAAGGTATATCATTTCTTTCATTGATCATGTAAATCGAGGCACCGCGGCAGACGAGTCGATTGACCAACACAGCCGTTGTTCTAGAGTCGATCGAGGTCAACGCAGTCTCTCCCCATGAGTCCTTATGATCCATGTCGAAGTTGTAGAGTAGTAGTCGTTTCAAGGCATCCAGTTCGTCTGCTTTGACACAGTACTGGAGTAATGGCGTATCCAACCCATCAGGTCCGTAACGAACAGGATCTGCACCGGCGTCGAGAAGCAAATCGATAATTCTTGTGTTGCCTCACCACAGGGTCTTGGAAGGTTCAGTTTCACGCCCACGAGAACGTGCATTTCCAGCCCATGTCTGACAAGTTCCTGCTTCGAGTCTTCATAACCCCGATTCATAGAAACGAATAGGGCGGCTTGCCCGGTTTTGTCCTTGGCGTTAATCTCGGCGTGGGCTTCCGACAACAGCTTTAGAATCGCTGCCGTGCAATATGCGGCGTGGAGAGGTGGAAATCTATCCGCGAACTTCGCAATAGAATTCTAATCTGCCTTCACTTCGATCAGGCGCTTCACGACTTCTTCGCCGCCACACCAAGATGCAGTACATAGTAGCGCAATTAGCTCTATCGTTCTTGATTTCGACGTCTGCACCTTCATCGATCAGGAGCACAGCGAGTTCCTGGGATGAGAAGCCGTCGTTATTGCACTGTCCTAGTGCCTTTGATTTAGCTGTTGAGTAACCTTCGACGGTACGGACATCTTGTCCTATCTTGATAAGGACCTTCATGAGGTCCAGCATGGTGTCGGCCTTGAGTATGGCAAAGCCCAGGATAATTTCGTACGTGGCGGGCTCGAATCTCTAGCCTGTATCCAATTACATCTGTACAAAGCTACCTTGCCTGTCTTGGCTGCCTCATCAAACAGGCCATCTAACTTGAGGCAAGGTTCTCCTGAATCCTTTGCAAGAGAGAGACACGGTAGATCTACATTGCAGCACGCCAACCCCTCCTCCTTTATAGTTCGCATCAAGACTGGAGAGAGAAATCTTGTGGTTCGTAACCACTTCTTCGGAAGAGCCTCTAGGAGACGACCGAGAGCCTTGTGCTCGCCCATTACTATTGCGGTTTCAAGCGCACAATGATAGTTGCTAGGTAGGTCCTCATTTGCCTCGACTGCGGTGGCCATGTCGCCTTCTGCATCAGGCTCGGTTCCAGAGGAGGTTAATACTGCCTGAGCCAGGAAGATGGCTAGCTCATGATAGCCAAACTGGCAGACGAGCGAGTGTACAAAGCTGGATGGATCAAGAGCTAAATATCCTAAAGACGTGGGACCTGAAGCATCTTTATGCAGACAAATCACCATATTCCAGATCCTTCAATGCATGCAACCATGGCTCCGTATCGCTGCTTACACGCTTTAATGCCGTCCCCTTACGACGAGATAAAGTATGAGACTTAACTCCGTCGGTTCCTCGCGGATTAGCGATAGTAGCATCGTGGTAGAACATGTCGATGCAGTGAACCGCCTGTCCTTCTATCGTGGCCTTTTCGATGGCCACAGAGACCGCCTTGCGATCGTTGTTGTCGTAATCCTTCATTACTACGACTCGCTTATTGCGGTTGCTGCCTAGGGCCGCCAATTTTTTGAGATCATGCATGCACTGGAACAGCTCCCCGCCGTCTCGCGGACTTGCAATTGTAACCCACGGCTCCTCGTCCGTGGCGTTCTTCCCAAACACCACCAGGAATGATTCTCCGCCCATCAATTCCTTGGGAATGGTAATGTCCGATCGCTGTCCGAAGAAGCCCAAGCCGACGAAGTTGGAAGCCCCGTTTGTCAGGAACATTCGCCTCTGCGGATCCCACTCTCCCATTGGTTGCATGAACGTAGCCTCGAACAAGAAGCCCGGTTCATGAATGGCGTCGCGCTCGTTAAACCCCTTTCGAAACATGAAGGCGTGGCTGTGGCTGCTCTCTAGGTCAACCGAGCGGGCTGCGATGATCCGCCTAATAAGAAAGACTCGAGTGGATTTTCCGACAGCTTCTGGGTCTAAGGTACCAAACTCATCAGCTTTGGCCCGACTGTAGACGCCTCCACCGTGCGGTTTGATCCATATACCGATCTGCCGGCTGCGACTGCCAGTGGGTTGTGAGCAGTTCAGGTCCAGGAGGTATGCCCCGTCTTGCCCCGGATGGAGGCTGTTCGTCAAGCGCAAGCCCTTGTTGGTCAGGATGAAGTCTGGATTGAAAGCCGTATCACTGACAGGTGTGATGGATCCGGAATCGCGGAACTCGGCCGGCGTACTCGCGAAGACGCCATGATACATCTGATCCATAGAGGTTGCTTTCCAAGCGAAAAGACTAAGATCATTAGTTTCTTTAGCAATCTCTTCCTGAAGTCTGATGAATGCCCTCGATCCCTCTCCATAAAGCATTGGCATATTTACATCGAATATTCCCAGCAGACAATACGCCATGTCTTCGATACGCGTTGTCTGTCGTGTCGCTGCCCATGACATCCTTTGTGCCACTGAGAAGCGATAGAGACGCTCAGGATCACGAAGCACCTCACCACTGATTTCGGTGACTTGAGTTATGAGGCCACTGAGGTCTGCCTTCGTCCCACGGAAGTTCCAGGCTTGGTCGTAGAATTCGACACATTTTGGCGCTATGAGCTCTTGGAGCGTCCAGCCACGAGTGAACCACCGGCATTTCATGAACCACGACGCGAATGACTCGGGTGGCACAACCTGTTCCTCTGGCAAGTCGCTCAGCCATGCATAACAGACGACGGCATCTTTGTACCATTGGAACATCGAGTTTATGGCCTCGGTCAGCTCGGCGCTGCTTGTCTTGTCGATGCAGCAGGTATCGACCCATACGTATTTCAACATGGTCTTTCTCGCAAGGCCACATGCCTTTTCAATCTTCCGATAGCCCCGCTTCTCGGATCTCACGGCCTTGTCGGGATGAGTGAAGTCCTGGAAGGTAACTTCGCCGTCCTCCCATGTGTGTGACAGGATGGCGTACTCTGGCGTGTGGCTCCCCCCCATAAATTCCTCCAATTCCATCGACTCATTGTTGATCAGCCTCATTGTCGAGCTCAATGACTCTGTATTTAGTAACCTTGGGTGTTATCTTGAGGCAATTGAGGGAACACGGCTCAAAGCCGACCTGCGGGGATGGGTGGTGAATAAATGTCAAAACAGCTGATGTGTGCAAAAGCAAGAGAATTTTGTAATTCAGCGTGTCTGATACGCAATATTCAGTAATGCGGTGGTTCAGGAAGATCCTCTTGGGCTTGTAACCATCGCTGCTCCTATACAAATATTTCTGCGGTACTACACAGCTACGATGGCTTCTGACAGTACTATACCGCCTCTTGCAAGTTCTGACAATAGATGGGAACTAGTTTAGCGGGTGCCCATGTAGTTGAACTACCGCAATAAGGTTATTCCGCTGCACCTATACCAGGTCTAGACGACCCATCTTGGTCCCTCCTAGGTACCCACCTGGCTCGAGAAAGGACCCTACACAAGGACTTACCAAGAAGGAGGCTGCCAAGGCTTTTAAGATTTGATTCGCGGCTCTGCCACCAGATAACGTCGTAATCTTTTCGGACGGCTTGCAAAAAAAAAAGGGGGAAGTCGGTTACGGCTTTGAGGTTTTACCAAAATAAACGACTTATTAGTACGGGACGCGAACGTCTGGATCCTGACTTTATCGTCTTCGACGCAAAAGTAATAAAAGCGTAAAAGGGGTTAAAGTCCGCCGTTACGGGACCGCCGAAAATTAACCGGAAACGAATATAGATTTACTGTCATATAACCAGACCAATTGTTAGCTCAACTGAGCCACGAACCCCTTGTCGGGTCGTATCAGCGACTGTTGCTGGACACGTTCTAATCAGGATTTATATGGGGTCCCGTTCTAGCCCTGTCTTTTGGCTGTAGGGGGCTGTGGTCTCACATTGACCTAGATAATACGAAAGCGATCTAGGAGGTTAAGGTAAATATTACGATATACTTTTTAATTACTTTACTTAAAGTTTTATGCAGTAATAAATATGTATATAAAGAACATGGAAGAAAATTAGAAAAAACAGGCTTAAAATTTTAATTTTTAAAAAAAAAGAATTCAGAAGTGGTTATATACTTACAATTTACGAAATTAAATTTAAAATAAAATTCGAAAATAAAACTTACGTAACATATAACGAAAAAAGCGTTTGTTAAATTTTAAACGTTATAAAAATTAAAAAGTTTAAGATTTTAATAAAATTAACTTCTATTATTATTTAACGTTTTATATAATATAAAAAGTTTTATTTAATATTTACCGAAATTAAATATATTAAACGTTAAATTATATTGTACTTACAACAAAGTTAAATGTTTTAATATTTAACTTATTATTTAAAAATACATACCTCTTTCCTAAATTAATTGTTTAAATCGAAAATTTATCTTTACGGACAAAAACTATTAAAAAAGTTAACCAAATATCTTTACCTAGCTTTGTTCGCCTACATAGCCTAAGAGAGGTTCCAGGGCAAGCCGTTTCGCGGCTTTCCCCCGGCGTTAAATAACAAGCAAACAAACAAATATACCAGATCTAGCTATCATTCTTTTATAGAACTAAGTATATATAGCTACCGATAGTTATATAATTCTGTCCTAGTAGCTAAATAACACATCTTTTATATCAACCTGCCGGCAAATGATGTGATTTGTTGAAGAGGCGTTAAAGGAATCAAAAGGGCTTTGATTTGTAGCCCTAGGATTGCAAAGACAAAGGAGCTGAAGCCTATATCTGGCTGCCTCCAACCCCAGTTGCGAATGTGTAACCTAGAACAAGAAACCCAGACTGAATAATGCAACATTTCCGCTGACACAACCTTAATATTTTCCTTCCAGCGCGGGTAGTTTTCTTCGCATTCTGTAATCCTCTTTGCCCGTATTATTTATCGATCACCGCACTACAAGTATATCAGAGGTGGCGATGCTGTTAAAGACTAGTTTATCCGGCGCCTACTCTGCCCATTCCATCATCCAGAATGTCTCCCCCTCCGGCGGCGTGACATGGAAGACGCCGTCGATGGTCTTATTATCTTGAAATGCCCCGGATGAGATGAAATTGGCGAGCCACCACAACATTGGCTGTGAGCATAGTGGTGGTAAAATACCATTCTCGAATCTCTTGGCAAAGGGATGCTCTGGTCTGGACGGTGATGAGGGGCACTGTCACGAGGATAAATTAGTAGATAACTTGCTTTTCGTCGTCGCATCCCTTGCAAATCTCTCTCCTAAGATCCATTTTGACATCTGGTTCCCCATCTTTCCACCCAACTAGGGAGATAATATCCTGTTGTGTGATCAGTATCGCGGCTAATCTTTCTTTCCGGCAAGATACTTCCCTGGTACTTCGCTCCACACACCTCTTGTAGTCTTGCAGAACTGTAGCTGTGTGTATTCAGCAAGGTAGATGCATCTACCCGACTGCCCTTACTCCTGTACTCATAACTGTCTCCATCCCACATATAGGCGTACATGTGCACGTAGCTCGATATCGTCAGGAATGCATGTTTCTTTGATCTGTCTGGACAAATCGAGCTTCTCGGTGGCATAGTCTTCAATGTACTTTCTACTTATTAGCATCGTCATATGAACTTCTACGTGTCTCGCCGTCGGCGGGTGATAAATTATATTTACCGATACCATCAACTCTTTGGCCTCCTTAGCGATAGTGGTGTGGTGTTCTCGTTCCCATTGGCCGCAGAACCTGCGCATAACGCGTCGTACGCTAAGTATGGTGATATCTCCTTCTCCCTATCTAATTAGCTTATGTTCTACGCCAAGTGCAAGGACTTCGGCAAACTGCTTCATAGTTTGCATATCACGTTGGCCACTCCTGGGGAATCCTTTTTCGCAAAACATGGTAATTGTATCCTTTGCTCTTGCTTGCAACCGTCACCCTGACTCACGACAGACCGCCATCGTTGGAAAATAGGCTTGATTGCTTCTTTTTCTCAAGCCCCTGTGGACGACGTTGGGGTCGATCATTGACCGGTCAGAGAGCATTCCGCCGTTAATAGCTTTGTCAAGCACTCAAACTACGTACGCCGCGTACGGCGAGCTTTCGTCGCCACACTGTGCCTGGGTTGCTATGTCATGCGCTTTGAGGGAATAATGAAGTAGGGGCAAAGGTAAAAGTGCGGATCCCAGGCAGGCTTGCAGGACCTGTATCCATTTGTACGAGTAGATGAGAGGCACAGAGCCTGAAGCGTGCAGGAATGGGCATCTTCATGTAACTTCTGAGAGAAACAGAGAGCAATGGGGAGGCAGACCGTCGTGCAGCGTTAAGGCTGCATTGTCGTTTCATTTGAAACTCCTGGAGGTCATTTGTGTTCCCCTTTGGCCCCCTGATATCGGTGTCTGTTTTCTGCCCCCTCGGCTGAAATTGAAGCGATTCACATCTTTCGTGTGGCAAGGGGCTGAGATGGTGTGCAGGGTGTGCGCCTGGTGTTTAGCGCCGGTGTATGTAGCGTACCATGGCCGATTTGAGCTGTCTTCATTAAGGTGGGTTAACAGTAGATGCAGCAGACTCAAGTCAGTTTCAGTTAGACTTCCAGCAATGTGAAGGGCAGTGCCTTGTACGTCCAGTCATATCGTTTGAGTCGTCGTCCATTTGTCACTCGTTATTCTTCCGGTTTGTTCCCTTCCTGAAGTTATTGGTATCCCGAGATGTCTCTTAATTATCCTCAATTTAATTGATCAATTCAGTCGAGTAAAATGACCAAAATATGCAGTACAGGCTAGTCTTTGCTGTCTTCATAATCGTTCAAACCACGACCGTCTATGCACTGAGTGCAAAGGTAGTAGCCACTGCAAGCGACTTCAAAGTGCCCTCCACGAACGACATATCTAGATTGACAGAGACTATGCCGGTAGCTCCCCAGAAATACTCCAATATACCACATAATTATGACCATGGGCATCGAAGAACGGGCCGAGATTCACCAACTCACCATTGGCAATTCCCGTGAATTCGAGACTTGACTCACTCCCACGGCTTATAGAAGCCAGTTCGAGATTTGGGTTCGAATCAAGGGATCTATCCCTGTAATCCCCAGATAAGATGACAGGGCCGAACGCTACAGCCGCGACGTTCGGATTGTCATTGGCGGGAACAAGCCGTAAGCCCATCGGCAGTTGTACAGTTACCGTGTCGCCTGAATTCCAAGTGCGCGAGAGTGTAGTGTACGTCCCTGGAGTGCTGGCCGGCATCTGCTCCTCATTGACAGATATTGTGGCATTAGATGTCCAGGATGGGATGCGGATCTTCATATCCCAGGTTCCATTGCCGGTGACCGTCAACCTTGTCGTCCCTGGAATTAATTAGGACTAATATTCCTAAACATGACAAGAGAGACACCCATTGATTGCAGCGATTCTTACGTATCAGATAAGGTGTGATATCATAAAGTTTTACAAGGAAAAAGTAAAAAAAAGAAACTCACCACCGACAGGGAAATTCGTAGTCTGTGTTATCATGGTGTTACGCTGCGACCAATTCAACTTCGAAGGAGTGAAGAGATTTATGTAGAGCGAAGAATTGTCGTAAGCATAGATAGAATCCATAAGCTTAGTGTTGGTCTATGCCACGTTAGCAATGATCTCAAAGCATCATTCTATTTTACCCTAACCTACCTCGAGACCAGTACCCTGGCAACACCAGAACGAATCGTCTATTGAGCTCAATGTTAGCACGACTATGAGAAGATCGCAAACAGCAATGCATTCTGAGGAATACTATGAAGAACAGGTATAGACTTACAATCTGTCGACCAGGTACCTCCACCCCAGGCCGGACCTACGCCACGGCGGCCGCCAGGATTAAGTGGTGTGAAGTAAGTGACGTGTCCATGACTTGACGATGGATTTTGTTGGCCAAGTAAGTGATTGATCAAAGCAGTTTCGTAAAAGTCGAAATACGAGGAATCTGGTGTCAAAGTCCAGAGTTCTCGGGTAAGCTTCAGCATGTTATATGTATTGCATGCCTCACATGTGTCACTGGTTAGATGTGCAGCGATGGCATCCGGATTCCTGAAATGCTCAGCCTGACTATTACCACCGATGGCGTACGTGTGGTTGTGGACGGTTATATCCCATGCATTTTTCGCAATATTTCGGTACCTAGTGGTTCCTGTCTGCTTGTACTCACGAGCTGCACCTATCCACTTAGGCACTTGTGTGTTTGCATGGAGACCACTCAGTCGATCTTGGTCAGCAGCCAACGGGTCGAATACGGCAGCATGATCAAAGCGTCGTGCTGTCTCGAGCCACCGACTGTCTCCATTCCAGTAGTAAATCTCGGCTAGCACGTCGTTCATACCACCGAACTCTGTACTCATCATATCTGCATATGCCGGTCAGCATGAATAACATGTAACTATGGGGTAGCCCATAACACATGAACAGAGCATCTCAACTGTGCTCTCAGTGCGAGCTTACCCTGCATTTGATTGTAACTCAGTTTGCCAGTCCGGTCGTAAACCCACTCGGCCAGAGACAGCAGGACAGACTCGGCATTGGTGTCCCCGATATGACGCCAAACGTCAAGTAACCCTGCTAGAGTCTTATGAATGGCGTAGTAAGGAACATTGCCATTGCTGAGAGTGCGTCTCTCAAGGGCAGTGAATTCTGACTCTGGAAAGCCGGATACGTAGCCAAACCCGAAACCGACTTTGTTATTATTAGCCTGGCACTTGGCTAATTCGGCCGTGAAGTACTTTGCACGATCTCGGCATGTAGTGTCGCGGAGAGTTGCCCAGCACTGCGACCAAGCAGTGAGGAAGTGCCCCTGCATATGCGAACGGAATGGGAAGTCTGGCGCGTCCCAGCCACCATTTCTTGAAGCGCCATTGGTAGATAGGCCATGATTTGCCCGGAAGTTATACAGAAGCCTTTCAACATCAACTGACTTCAGGTAGCCTAGTGTTCGGTCTTGGTTGTCCAACCATCGGCTGTCCGTCAGTTGAACTTGACTCAGGTCAAATATGTAGGCAGAGACGCCCGTCTCATGTCGTACTGGAGGAACAATTTGGGCAGCACCAAGAGAGAAACCTATGACGCTGGAGAGAGGCAATAACGTGGTGGATAAAGTCTGCACGAGGCTAGAGAAGCCATTTGGCTGTAACAGCATGATGCCAAAGAGGCTAAGGATGGCAGCAATATGTTCAGTATGTAATTTGAAGCGATGTTTGCAGACTGGCGCAAATCATTGTAAAGCCAGCTTTCCTCTACACAGGTTAGCAGCATGGTGCCGCTATATAGCGGAACCATTGGATTATATGCCATGGCGATCCGGCGTAAGAAATTATCGGCAACTGCCTCGAATTGGAGGATAAATTCCGGAGAGGCCCCGACTATGAGAACGTGAACAAACAATCCGACGGGGGGCGGACTAGCAGCAGTAGCGACATTTTAGTGGTCCGCATTGTCACGCTACCTATAAAGTAACTCTGAAAGATTTTATACTATCTGATTGGCCAATTTATCATGATTTGTGACCCACACTTAGAAAATTGTTAGTGTGCTGCTACTTCGCCCCTTCGTCGGATATTCCATGGAATGAGTTCCTTGAGCCTGCCGCCAGCTCATGGCTGAAAAGGGCAGCCGTTGTGCCAGTATCGAATCAGTCGCTTAGGTTGAAACCTTCGATATGCTACATACTTAAGTATGCAACACTGTGAATCCACTCGTATCATTGGGCCGGCTATCGCTCCCCGCATTGCAACCCTGACATTGTCCCCTGTCTCCCCAAAGAACTTCCCCTTTCAGCTTCGATTGGGTCTTGCCCGAGTCGAGCGAGATAATAAAGGAGAATATCGGTTGAAATTACCGGAGATCTCCTCGAAGCGCCCCAATGAACTAATGTATCTATCATGTACGCACTTCACCTGCAACAGCATCGCTTAATTGTAAGTCAAGGTGAAGGCCAGGCTGTCCAGGTTTCATCCCCATGTGCGCCTTGGGAATCGAGCTTGACTTCCCATTCCAATTGATGGCTTCGGACCCAAGGACGCCGGGCTTGGCAGTTCTGTGGGGCCTATTACCCGGTGGCTTCCACGATTCCGGCGTGGGAGATATGTAGACGATTCTGGGTACTCGTTGCAAAGCCAGAGAGTCGGTGTCTGAATGGGTCGAGGTCATATTATATCGGCATAGCGCTGAGTCTGAGGTCTTCTGGATTTCCCGTAGTCGCATTCGATCCTCGGAACCAGTAATCCGCCATTAGGCGGGTTGAAGAGAAGCAAATCAATTTCCAAGTCGAATGTAATTAGCGTTCGTGCCTTTTGCAACCTATTGGAATGGGGAGCGCGCCCCTGTGTACTTGTGGGCCCAATGAACGGCGCAGGTAAAAGAAGTCGCCGAGAGCGTCTGATTCTCTCCTACAAGTGACCAGTGCTGGTCTTCGCATGGCGGCCTGGGAGCATGGTAATTCTGGCTTGTCCTTGCTACGCAGCTATGGTGAATACATACCGGAATCGAGGATTGCAGCCGCGCCGCGTAGGAGGTCTGGAGTCACCTGTATGATGCTAAGTCTCATTCGCCGAGCGACTAGACCCGGGTCCTTTCTATTCGATAAAAAGGGCACTATGTCTGCGGTTTAAGTATAAAGAGCGCTGTTTCCTCTAATCATCTGGCAATTCGTTTTAATAGCCTCGATTAACCTTGAAAACTCTGCCCAATAAACATAGCAGCGATCGAGATGGCCCGCCGATTAGCTGCCGCCCTCGTGCTGAGCTTTACAGCTCAAGCTTTGCCCTCCGCTAACATATACGCGCGACAGAACTCGTCTGAATGCCAAACCCAGGGTAGTTATGCAGACGTTAACAACCGGAAGCTTCCCGACCCCTTTACTTTCGCCGATGGCACCCCAGTCTTAAGCAGGGCTGACTTCACCTGCCGGCAGGCAGAGCTCAGTACAATGTTTCAGCAGTTCGAGCTAGGCACCTACCCAGGTCCCCCGGACAGCGTCGACGCCTCCATGGACGGCGGTAACATGGATGTGCAGGTCACGATAGGCGGCCAGTCTGTTACCATTAGCGTAACCATTAGCGTGCCGGATACTGCTCCGGGACCCGCTATTATCAACCTCGGCAGGACATCCTCGCTCCCTATCCCGAGTAATGTGGGCACCATAAGCTTCGATAACGATGCGTTCGCTGCTCAGTTGAACCCGGGCTCTCGCGGCCAGGGCGACTTTTATACCCTCTTCGGTAGCGACCACTCGGCTGGCGCGTTTACCGCTTGGGCTTGGGGTGTAGAACGGGTTATCGATGGTCTCGAGCAGCTCGGGTCGGAAACCACAGGTATCGACACTACTAAGCTCGGTGTTACCGGCTGCTCCCGCAACGGCAGGGGTGCTCTCGTTATCGGTGCCCTTGTCGACCGCATCGCCCTTACTTTACCGCAGGAGTCCGGCGCAGGCGGTGCCGCGTCTTGGCGTATCTCGGACTCTGAGGCGGCTAAGGGCAGCAGCCGCATTAAGCCGGCGGTCGAGATCGCCGCTGAGAACGTCTGGTTTAGCACCAACTTCGACTCTTACGCCTCTAAGGTTAACACTATGCCCGTAGATCACCACATGCTCGCCGGGCTTGTGGCACCCCGCGGGCTGTATGTTATAGAGAACGACTTGGACTGGCTAGGCCCGGTGAGCACAACCGGCTCTATGGGGGCCGCTCGCATGATATACCAGGGCCTCGGTTTGCCTAACAATATGGGTTTCTCGCTAGTCGGCTCCCACAGCCACTGTCAGCTCCCATCTTCGCAACAGTCTGAGCTAGGCGCGTACATTAACGCGTTCCTTCTCAGCGGCTCGGAGCCCGGCGAGGTTAATCATAGTAGGGCTAAAGTTAACATGGCCGACTGGGTTGACTGGAGAGTCCCTGACCTGTCTTAAGATATCTGAGTGGGATACGAAAGTCCAAAGGCAGGTTTAGGTATGAGCTCTATTGTGAACTCAGAGTCAAAATTTCTAATCCTATCATAAGGGATTATGGTATGGACATGGACGCATTTTGGAAGTCTGCTGACAAACTTGCAAACCTACTTGCCAGGGCTGAAACTGGGTTTTGTCGGCCCCGGAGAGCTTTCAGTTCGAGAAAATCTAATACGAAGCGACCGGGAGCTTTCATGATATGTCCGCATGAGGCGGGTGCATTTCTTCATTCTGGCCAGGATATGCGAGTAAAGCTTTCGTTAATTAGCTGGCACAAGTCTTTCATTCTTTGTAGAAACGCAAGTATGGCTCTTGGTATGGCGTAAACAATTCTTACACGTGGAATATTCGTGAAGACTTGGGAGTGGCTCATTGTAAAGCAGAGTTAAGATAGGATGATTAAAGAACAAACGGAATATTTCCCAAACGCTATGTAGGTTCTTTAAGCTTCAACTCACTCTGCCGGTACAGAGACCGAATATGCTGAGCGTAATGGTATTGTGCTGCTGCAGAGGCTCGTACCTGATACAGCCGGCAATGCCTTCAAAGCCAAAGAAAGAGGCAGCGATTGGACCCATCTGGTTCAGAGTCTGCACGGATCAGAAGAAAGGTGAGGCTATCAGCCGGAAAACTTGGCACGTTGCGAAGTTTGACATGGAGCGAAACTCCTTTTGGCGAGATCTCCCTCGAGGCGGGTATGATAGAAATTGAGATTATGGCTTCGGGGGGTGAGTTCTAACGTGAGTTGACTGGAACCACCAAGGAAGCATCCAGGGTGGACAGCCAGGCTGACAGAAGTTCCAACACCAGGACGTGGCCACGGTTATGGGAATTTTGCTCGAAACCGAGTACATTATCGGATGCGAGTGCGCGGATATGTGGAACGTGTGCGGCTAAATGTGGGCAAGTTCTGAACTGGGGATCGGGTGGCAGCCATGAGAAGCGGCATTTATGCCAACCACGTCCAGTGCCCAGCCGAGCTAGCACACCCGATTCCCGACAGCATGAGCTTCGAAAATGTGGCGAGTATCCCTTTGGTGTACCTGACCGCTATTTATTCGCTCTTCCATATTGCTAATCTCAAGGAGGGTCAGGTAAGAAGAATGTCAATTGAATGATTCTGGAGTAGTGTTATAACTCGCAAACAGTCGGCCATGGGTGTGCACTACCCACCCACCCACGCTAAAATTTTCACCCACGGATGGGTAGCAGGGGTGCGCAGGTAAAATGAAATTACCCAAGGATTAACAACCTCTGGGTACCCATGTAATTTAAAAATATTTAATAATATCGTCAAGATGTCGTCGATAACGTGATCGATTAAATGAATCTTAGGATTTTATTAATAATTACCTTAGCTAGTTCTGTCAGATACTGTTGATATTAGAGGTTCTACGATAGAACGCCACGGAGATTACCGGTAACTTAAGTGGGAACTACACAAGCCATATTTATAAATATAAACCCCGACCGACATAGTTCAAGGATTCCATAATTAATATAATAATAACAATTATTTTAACTTTAACATTTTACATAAGTTCGCGAACTAAATAAGCTTACGAGCCGTTTTTTAGCACCTTATAATAATAGACTTAAATTATTTAATTATAACATATTAAATTAATCTTAATTAATCGAATACTTTTTTATTAACTATATTTATAACTTTTTTTAAACGTATATATTGTTACGGCCAGCGAAATATAGCATGATAGCTAGTTTATTAGCGCTATAAACGAAAATTTTAAGCTAAAAAAAAGAAGGAAAGAAAGGCAAAGTTGCGAAAGGCGTAAAAATTTACAAATGTCCCCACTTTCTATATGGCAGGTGGCTAGTTTGTATGGCAGCTGTTAGCCCCATATAACGGTTGCCAGCCTCACGGTTTGATCTTGGTAACTACCGTTATATTACCCTTTTTTAAAAGCTTATATATAATTTAAAAAAATATATAAGTTTTTATTAATTATAAATGCCGTTTTTTTTATTAATCCGGTTTTTATTTTTATAGCCTTATTATTATCAGGGTAATTTTCGTTAATTTCGTTAGCCGTTATTACGCGTATTTATTTTTATAAACGAACCGATAATTTAAATACTTTAAAATATTCTGTATAAAACCGTTTTATTATAATCGGTACGTTTTTGAAATTAATTACGGAATATTATATTTCGTTAAAATCGTAATTTTTTTATTTAACTTAATATGATAACTTTTTATAATACCCGTTAAGTTTTAATTATTCGATTTATTTTATTTTAATTTTTAATTTATCGTTAATTTTTTTAAATAACGGTAATATTTAAGTTTATTAAGATAACGAGTTATTATCGGCTTTACGTAATTAATCGGCGTAAAATAAATTAATTATTTTGTAACTCGGTAATAAATCGAAAATAAAATTATATCCGTATTTTTTTATAACTTTAAAATTTTTTATTTATTATAAGTTTAAATAAATAATCGATATTTACGTTATAAAGCTTTTTCTACGGAAGAAAATTTTATTACCGATTTTAAAATTAATTAAACGATATTTTTTATTAATTTATATTTTTTAACGTTTTTGTATTTTTAATACGGTTTTTTTATAAACGTTTAAATATTTTTAATTTATTTAACGATTATTAATACCCGTTAAATTAAATTAATTTTTACCTTTATTATATTTAAGTTTAACGAAAATAAATTCCGAATATTTTTATTTAATATAATTTTTAACGGAATTATATTATTTAATAAATATTATAATAAATTATACGCGAAATTTAATGCCGGTATATATACGTTTTAATAGTTTTAATATTTATCGATATAAAAACGT
>QJOA01000824.1:0-25513 GCA_004155915.1 Monosporascus sp. CRB-9-2 | reverse complement strand
ATTATTTAAATATTAATTAAATTTTTATATAAATTTTTATAAATTTTTAATATAAAACCAAAATTAATAAGTATTAATATTATTTTAATACTTTTATAAGAATTAATATTATAACTTAATTCTATAATTAAGACTTTTTTAACTTAATTATTTTATTTATAATTTATATAATATCGTAAATATATTTTTAACGTTCAAATAATATTTTTCGTTTATCCGTTTATTTATAATTTAAATCCGTTAAATAATTTATAATTTAATCTATATTAAATTATTAAATTTTATAAAGTTTTTCAAAATAAAAACTATATTTTTATTTAATATAATTTCCGTTAAAAATCCGTAAATACTTAAAATATATTTAAAAAAAATATATATATATATTATTTTATATCGATATTTTCGTTATAAAATAAAAAATAAAAAAGTTTTGGAAATTAATTAACGATTACGAAATTATTATTATTATATATTTTTATATTTAAATCCTTTAATATAAAAAATTAAATAATAAAATTAAATATAATAAAATTTTATAATTACTTTATAATTAATAATAATTATAATTTTTTATAAAACTTATATTATTATATTTTTATTTTAATACAAATATTATATTATCGTATTATTTTTTATTTAATTAATTTTATTTTAGGAAAATAATACATATATTATAAATGTCTTAAAGTTTTATAAATTCTTAAATATTTATATAATTAATATTTATATATATTTCGTCTTGAATTTTTTAAAACCTTTTTAATATTTAAATTTTATTAATACGTTATTTTTTAAATAAATTATTATTATATTATTATATACGTTAATATATAATAACTAAATTTTTTTTCGTAATAATTCGTCGTTATTACAAATATTTTTCGAATATCTTATCGAAAATTATTAATTATACCTTAACTTTAAGTTTTTTAAAATTAAATCGTTTATTAAATACGTTTATTTTGTTATTTTTTAATTCTTTATAATAAATAATAATATAATCGAATTTAAAAAGATAATTTAAGTAACGTAATTATTTTCCGATTAATTTTCGGATCGTAAAAAATATATAATATTTTTATAATTTATATGTACCTTAATTTAATGTATATTATTTTTAAGATAATATTTAAATTTCTTAAAAACGTTAAAGATAAAAAAAAAATTTATCGTATATAAAATAATTTAATTAAGCTTTATATAATTTATAAAAATAAAAAGTAATAAAGCAAAATTTTTTTTTCATTATTTCGATATCCGTTTATAACTTTTAAAACATAATTTAAAATGTCGATTTTTAATTTAATTAATTACTTTAAATCGTACATAATTAACATTAATTTTTTAATTAAAATATTTTTAATTTATTAAAAAGCTTTTTATTTTTTAACGATTATTTAAATTTTTTTAATAAATTCTATTAATAATATAATTATTTTATTAAAATTACGTAAAAACCTTTTATAATAATTAACAAATCCAAAAAATATCTATATCTTTTGACTATTAATAAATTATATTTACTTTCTAATTATTACGAACTTTTTAAAATTTATCTTAATATATTCAAAAATAATAATATATTTTAAATATTTTATTTTTTATATATAAAAATATTTCTTTTCGGCGTTAATTAAAAGATTAACAATTTATAATATTTATAAAATTTTATAAATATATTTCGGATACTTTTTTTTAATTTTCGAATAAATTAAAATGACGTCGAAATAATATATAACGAAAATATCCAAATATTTTCGTAATACGTAATTAATTATTTATTAAAAGATTACTGGTGCGTTCGTAAATTTAAAAGGTATAATAAAATATTCGAAAAGTTTATATTTAATTTTAAAATTTTTTTTTATTATTATTTAATTTAATTCGTATTTAATTAGATCTTTTTTAAATTTAAAAATATAAGTTTATTAAATTTTATATAAACGATTCTTTACTGTGGTAATTAATAATAATAAGGTTTTATTTTTAATAATAATATTATTAAATTATTTATAATCGATAACAAATTATAACTTTTCTTTTTTTTAAATCCGAAAAATATTAAATATTTTATTAATAACTTAAAACGTTATATATAGTCTTTTTTTAATTTACTTTCGAAATAAATACGTAATATTTTTAATTTTATTTAATTATAAATTATAAATATAATAAAAATTAATCGTTTTATTATACTTAAAAAATATTTCGTAATTTTATTTATTATAAAATAATTATTTATATTTATAATATTTTGGTAATATTTTAGTTATTTATTTTAGTAACTTTTTAAACTTGGATAACAAATCGTTATTTACTTACCGAAATTATGTTTTAAAGTTTATAATAATATGTTGTATTTTTTAGTATACTTTTTACTTGTTATATATTTTATCCCTTTAAATTAAATTTTTTTATCGTATTTTTATATTTATATTTATTAATTTTTTTAATCTAATATTAAAATTTTACGTTATTTATATTTTTCGTATTAATAAAAAATAAAACGAAATTTATTTAATTAATCCTTTATTTAATAATTAAATTATATATTAATTTTTTATTAGAATATTATTAAAATTAATAATTCCTTTAACGAAAGTTTTAAAATAATTAATTTCGCGTTTACTTTATTTATTATTATAGTTAAATATTTAACTTTTAATATCTTTCACTTTATAAAAATTTTCTTAATTTCGTTATAATAATTATAACTTGTTTATTATTTGTAAAGTAATATAATTTCTTTATATAGCTCCGTAATTTATTATTACGATATATTAAATTTTTTTTTTCGTATTTATATTATAATTAAACTTTTTTTATTATTCTTATTACGTATAAAGCTTTTTTAAGGTATCATTATTTAGTTTTCTTTTTGTTTTTACTAATTTAAATCTTTTTTATAAATAATATTAGAAATAAATTACGGTTTTTTAATTAATTTTAAAATAAAATATTTTTATTTTTTTATTTTTTAAATTATTAATTATTAATCTTTACTGTTTCGGTAATATTTTTATTAAAGTTTATAAACCGTTTCTTTAATAAATCTATTTTTAACGTTTTGTTTTTATAAAATATATTGATTATAATATCATTTTTATTGTTTTTATAGCCGGTTTTAATAATTAACGTTTTAAATATTATCGCATATTTAAGCGTTAAATTTTTTTATTATAATTCGAAAAAAATTAAATTATGTTTCGTTTTTTATTTAAATTAATAAAATTATTTGGAAAATTATTTTCAAAATTAATATAATATTTAACAACTTTTTTAATAATTTTCTTTTCGAAATTTTTTAATTTATAAGTAATTTTATATAATAAGTTTAAATTAATTTCCGGTATTTTTAATAAAACAAATTATAATAAAAGGATTTAATCCGGTAAATTTTTTAACTTTAAAAATCGGAAATTTATTATAATTTTAATAAAAAAGTTAAACGTTTTTTTTTAAAAAAAATTCAGATTTTTTATTTGTAATTTTAATTATTATTATAATTAACATTTTAATTTTAAATTAATTTTTAAATTTAATAATTTTTATTTAAAATAATTACATATTATTATTTAAAATATTAATTTATATAATAATAATATTCAATATTATTTAAAGTTTAACGATATTATTAAATAATAAGTTATAACGTATAATAATTATAAATATAATTAATTATTAAGTTTAATTATATAATTTATATTAATAATAATATTATAAAATTTTAAATAAATAAAATAATAATTATATTTAATATAAATAAATAATTATAAATAATTATAAATAATTTAAATCATTAATTATTATTATAAATTAATATTATTTAAATTATAAAAATAATAAATATATATATATTTATTTTAATTTAAAATATTTGAATTAATTTAATTTATTTATAATAATTAAATTTCGTTAAGCCTGTCGAATCCGTCGAACCATTTCCCCTACTCGACTGGCTTAAAGCACCAAGCCCCATTTTCTCCCCTAAACTTATCGAGCCGGTTACGTAAACCAAGACCCTTTATCGGAGATGTCCATACATCCTCCGACCGTCTGGCAATAGGCCAAGTCCTTGGGTTATAACATTTATCTTTATCCGATTTCGATTCGGACTTTAACTTAGATTCCGATACCGAAAATAATTCGAATAATTTAAGTAACGATAACCTCTTCCAAAAAACGTTATAACAGTTGTAATAAAGGTCGTAATAAAAAAGATAAAAAAAAACATTTTCTTTTCGCTAAAAACGCTGTAATTTGGCCTTTAATAAAAAGAAATATTTAAAGAGCTTCGAAAATTAAAAACTTTAGAAAAATGCTTTGTATTTCGAACTCAAAAAAATAGGTTATAAAAAGAAAATAAAGTTTTTTACCCTTAATAAATTTCGCTTGACGAAAGCAATTATTAAAACGACCCGTTAAATACGTTTAAAACGTATTACCAGAATGAAAAGAGAATATAAATATATTAAAAACCTTTTGTAAAACTTTTACAGGAATTAAAAAAGCATATTAACGCTTCTTTTAAAAAGAATTAAGCCAGTTGCCTTATAACGGTAAAAGCTTAATTGCCTTTATTACGAATTTTAAAAAATAATGTATAACGTTAAAAAATATAATATAAAGCTGGATAAAAACCAACAAATTACGATATTTTTAACCGTTATTAAAAATAACACAAACGATTAATGTCGTATAATTAATTCCGTACTTCGAAAAACGGATTATATTTTTTATCGCTTTATTACCGATTTTAATAGCAAATTTTACCATTATATTAAAAAAGTTGCAGGTAAAAATAGTAACAATAAGCCGAAAGGCTAAAGCTATAATATGAAAGGCCGAAATAATAATAACGATAATAGAAGAAAAAATAATAATAACAAACCTTTATAAAACGCCTAAAATAAACTCTTTTGTTAAAACTAAAAAAAAAATAAAAACACTTATTAAAAAACATCGAAAAGCTATTAAAAAAACTAATAAAATGGTCAATTTAATAACGGACGTAATAATAATAACAACAAATCTAATAACGGTAACTATAATAATAGAAATAATTAATAACGTTAATTCAAAGTACGTTATATCTTAAATAAATTTAAAGATTTATACAATCAGTTGCTAAAAAGATATTAAACTAATTATACTGTAAAGGTTAATCAAATTAAAAGAGTTAGAATTATAAAATTATTTAACCGAATAATAATGTAATAAAACATTTCGTTAAAAGGCGTATTTATTTTAAAAAGCGCCATTACTTTAAACAATAAATCTAGCTCTAACGCTGGCTTTGTTAAGTAAAAAAGCGGCGTTAAAAAAAAGCTTATAAAAAACATCTAAACATAATAGCAAAACCGAATATATTTAAAAAAAAAAAAAACCTTAAGCTATAATCCTTTAATTGTATAACGTACAAAAGGAAAACCGCTACGAAATTTTACAAAATTTGAAACTAACGTATTTATTACGAATAACGTTGAAAATTACTTTCTGAAATAATGATGAAATATTTAAAACAGGAAGTCTATAATTATTACCGGAAAAAAACTTATTTAAGTTAAAAGAATCGATATAATTAATTAAAATTTAAAAACGGTTAAATGTAAATATAATTTTCTAACTTTATAATATACGTTATATATAACGTCCTATATAAGCGAACGAGTCGTTTTTTAGCACTTTGCAACAACAAATTCAAATAACTTAATAATAATATATCGTATTAATTTAAATTAATCGAATTCTTTCTTGTTAAACGTATTTATAACTTTAATATAAATACGCGTATTTTATCCAGGCTTATCGCAAACATTATATTTCCGTTCTTTAATTTTAACCTTTTTACGATAATTTTTTTAATTATTATTAGTTGTAATTTTTTTTTTCTTTTTTTTTAGTTAAAAAACGTTTATTTTCATATTTTACGACGTTTACTTAAAATATAATTTGTTTTACGGAATTGATAGTTTTTTTTCCGAAAAAACGTAACTTTATATAATAATAATATATAACTTTTTATTATAAAATTAGCCGATTTAATTATTTTTACTAATAAGTTATTTTAATAATTTTTAATTTTTTTATAAGTATCGTTTTTATTTTATTACTTTACGAATATTTTTAAAGACTTTTGCGTAAAATAAAATAAAATTAGCGAGGTTAAAAGAAAACGGTTGTCGTAAGTATAATTAAAAGAATTTTTAATTCGGAAAGAATATTATTAAAATCGAATAAAATAAAACCAGCTTTTATAAATTTAAATTTAATATTATCGAACGTTATGGTAATTTAAAACACGTTATAAAAGCCTGCGAAAAGATTTTCTTTAGTAATATAAATATAATAATATTATGTCAAATTTTCGATATACCGTAAATAAACGCGTTTTCAAATAAAATAAAAACAAGATATATTAAAAATTTAAAACCGATACGAAAAATACGTGGATATATAAAGCGTAATAACATTATTATTAACGCAATATTTTTCGAATTTTATCGAATAATGATTTTCGGAATCGTTAAAGACTAAAAAATATTTCGAGCTTTTCGTACGCGTCCGAATATATTTATTAAAATGTTAAAATTATTCGAAATTTAATTTATTTATTATCTAATTATTATTTCTTAATATGATTTTTATTCGGTTGCTAATTATAAATTATTACGGTATTAAAATTTAAAATAATTTTTAGTTATAATAATAAATAACGATATAATTTAATTTTAAAAATTAATAATGTAAATAATTTTAACTGATTTTTTATATTTTTATTATCTTTATTTAAATTTCTTACGTTTTTTAGTATTAATAATTATTATATCTATTATCATAAAATTTCTAATTAAAGATTTAATTTTATCGGAATTATAAATATCTTTTTTGCAATATCGTATTACGTAATTATAACCCGAATAAATTCAAATTATTTATGAAACATTTTTAGATTTTCGTATAAAACTCGTTAATAATCGATTTTTCGATTTAAATGCGTTTAAAACAATTTTTACCGTTTAATAAAGTTCGACGCTTAATTAATTTTAACCTATTTTAGAACGCGCTAGGTTAATAATATATTAGTTATATTTTTAACTTATTAAAAACGAAAAAAAAAACCGTTTACGTATTTAAATTAAAAAACTTTTCGATAATAAATTTCTTTTTGGTTAGTATTAATTTTCGTAATTAGGAAATAATGTCGGTTCGAGCGTATAGACCGTATTATCGGGCTTTTAAAATAGATTAAAAGATATTATTTATAAAATATAATTTTTTAAAGCCTAAATTTTAGTTTTATTCTTTGTCCTAAATAATTAAGTTTATCATTAATCTTTTTTAAAAACGTTTTATTTTATTAATATTAAAAAAATAATATTTAAAATTAAGTAATTACAATTTTAATAGAAACGGTTCGCAAACTTATTTAGTTTACGAGTTTATATAAAACGTTATACCGTTTTAGTAATAATTAATTAATTAATATATAATATTTAATAAACAAATAAAACTTCTAATTATTATATAATTATTATATTAAAAGATTAAAAATAATAAGTACGCACTTATTACGCTACTTATTTAACAGATCCTTTTTGTTCCTACCGATTATTAATAACTGGTATTCCTTTTATAGTATCATTTCAGGGCTGCTAGTGCATTTAAACTATGACCAGTTTACTTCTATCTTAGATCGAACTTGAAGCCTTTGGGTAAGTGGCCTAGTGCAGGGTTACGGACTATTAGCTAAGGGTAGAACTCCACTTTGTAAGGCTTGTCTGAGATTCTTAATTCTTAGATATAGGGGACATTAATTGTGTTGAATTGCATGACTTGCCTTATTAAAATCAGGCCCTATTTTTGATGTTAGAGCTACGCCTATAGCGTAGCCGTGGCTAGAGCCTTCGGCTTTAGAAGTACCTGTAAGAGTTAAATATACCGATTAAACCTTATTAAGAAAATTCTTTGAAAAAAATAATAAAATCTTAAAAATAAGGTGTAATATCTTAATATAAAGTTTTTACCTATTTATCGGTAAATTTATATAAATTATTAAAAATTATTAAAACGAAATTTTTAAATATATTCTTAATTAAATGTTATTTATTTTATAATTACAAACAATTAATTCAAAATTAAAATTATTTTATAGATATATAGTTTTAATTCAAACTGATTTATTATTATTGATTAAATTAAATAATAAAATATTATTTATTAATATATTATAATTATATATATTTTTACCGTTAATATAATAACAATATAACCTTATAAATTAAAATAATATTATATAAAATATAAAACCATTTATAATAAATTCCGAAATATATATATTTTTTTTATTTAACCAAATACGTAAAATATAGTAAACGGTTTAAGATAAATATTTTATTTTCTCGAAAATTTAATTTTTTAAAACGAAACGTTTATTTTTATCCGATAACTTTACCGGTTTTTTGCCGTTATAAACGTTATTAACTTATATATTAACGTTAAATATATAACCGATAACTTTATAAAATTTTTACGTTATTAATTTATTCGTTTTATATTAAATATTATATTTTATAAATAAAGCCGTATTTTATAAAAAAAGAATTAAGTCGTTACGATATATAATTTAATTTTCGAAAAGTTTAATTTTTTCTTCTTTATTAATATAAATTCTAAAAAATACTTAATTATTTAAACCTTTTTTTAATAATAGATTTAATTATTATTTAAATTATATTATTAATAGAGTTAACCAAAAATAACGAACTTTTATATTAATAATATTATATATATATATTTTTTTTTTAATATTTACGGAGACGAAAAAATTTATCCAAAAATATTCGCACGTATAATTATTAAATAATTAATTTTAAATTATTATAAATAATTTTATTTTTAAACAATAATATAATTCATTTATTATTAAGAAGATATATATATTATTAAAATATAAAGAATTCCGGATTAAATTACTTATATCCGTAATTTATATTTCTTTTATATATATTGATTTATATATATATTATAAGTACTAATAACGTTATAAAACAAATTACGAAATATAACGGTTTTCGTAAAGCCGGTAATTTATTAAAATATAATTATAAAACGAAAATCCGGCGGTTTAATATTAACTGTTCCGAAATTCATATTATTATTTTCCTTATATTTAAAAATTAACGTTTAAATTAAACGTATTTAAATTTTTTAATAATTAATACATCCGAATTATAAAATATTAATTTTAAAATTTAATTAATAATTTACGTATTAATATTAAAACTAGTATTTATGTTAATAATAAAACAAAAATCATATATATCCGTAACTATTTAATTAAAACTTTAATAAACCGAAAATATTTATCGAAACTTATAAAAAAAATACTTAGATTTTATAACGTTAAAATATTTTCCGGGAATTAAATTCGTATATATAATAAATTAAAATAATTTAATATTTTTATTTTTATCCTAATATTTATCGTCGTTTTTAAATTAAGTATAAATATTTCGGATATTAATCGAATAATATAATAAAAGAATTTAAAAAGCATTTTATTAAAAACAATTATAATAACGTTTTAAATAAATGATTTGCGGTTATAAGTAACTAAATATAATTAGTTATAAATAAGTTATAATATCTATACTATATTAAGCGTTCGATAAATATAAAACCTAGTCGTTTATTAAAAAGAAAGTTCAAATAATAATAAAAATTTAAATCTGGCATGTTAAAAATTATATTACCTTTAAAAATATAAAGATTATAATAAAAATTAACGAAATTAATTGAAATAAATAAAACGATACTTAATTTATTACGAACGATCCCGATTAAAACAAAATAATTATCGAATTTTAATCTTAATTTTCGATTAATTAAAATAATTTTCATAAATTTTTCCGAAATGAAATAATTTTAGGTTACAGGTCCGGACAAAAATAATGCCTTAATAACATACGTTATTTGACGGTAAATATATCCTATTTTTTTTAAAATTACGCGGTAAAATTAAAGAAATTCGAATTTATAATATTTTAAAAGAGGAAATAATAACGTAGCGTATTTAGGTTTTAATTAAAATTAAAATAATATTAATAATAGGTTATATGGTAAAAAATCGTATAATTATAATTATAATTATAATTATAAATAACGTCGGGTTATTAAGTTCTTACGGATTTTCGTTTTTTTTTAAAAAGCAAATATTAAAAATAAAGCCCATTTTTTAAAACTAATATTTAGGCCTCGTTAGCTCGTTACGGGGATTTGGGATTTGATTGGTTAATTGTTAACGTTGTAGAGCGGCATTTGAGTGACTTGAAAAAGAGCCAGCTAGGCCTGAGCTAGCTGAGGTAATGCTGTTAGACACTGCGTAACCTTGAGTTGTCTGTCCATTGTTCTATTGATTATGGAGTTCTTTGACTGTGTCGGTCAGGGCTTATATTAGTGGATGTGGCTGGTGTAGTCCCCATCCTGCGCTACAGGTAATCTCCGTGGCGTCCTGTCTATCTTAGGACCCCTGATATCTAATATACCTTTTCAGACTGCTTTTTTTGAAGCTGGCTAACTTGTTATGGAATTTTGGGTATTAAGATTTATCCGGTTGATTTTTTTTTATGATATTAATTTTTTTATTTCGTTAAAATCCTCCTGTTATAATTTCCGTAACTTTTTAATCTCGATTTTCTTTTTATATTTATTAATAAAATTAATTTTTGAAATCTTTTAAATTTTTAAATTTTTTAAATTTTTTAAGTTTTTTAAGTTTTTTAAATTCTTTTACCGGTAAAACTTTAATTAATATATCCGTTAATATATCGTTTATAAAGCTATAATGTATTTTAATATGATTTTAAATAATTATTTATTAAAGTTAATTATTATATATATTAATATATTTAAAATTTGTTTATAACAAAGTAATATCGGCATTAACAAAATGTATAATTTATTAAGTATTATATTATAAATTTATTTTGGAATTATTTAATTATATTTTAAATTTTTTAATTAATTATAAAACGAATATAATTCTTTTCGTAATTTAAATAAAAAGATAATAATTTCGTTTTTATCGTAAAAGAATGTATTATATTTTCTTTATTTGTTTGTTATTTAATTAATTTTTTTAAATAACTTTATTACGTATATTTATAAGCTTTTCCGATTAATATTATTATCAATAAACAGGCGTCGTTTTAGGGATTAAAGGTGTTTATATTTCCGAGTTATAAACTATATATTTTCGATCTAAATAAATATTTAATTAAATATTAAACGGTATAATAATATTTATTATTTAAATTTGTATTAAAACGGAATAAACGAAACATAATCAATATAATCTTAGATTATATAATAATTATTATATATATAATAAATCCGGTTTATGATTAATATTTATTAATCGAATTTGAAAATATTTTATTATTTAAAAAAAGTAATTTTTTAGGTTTTATAAGCGTTTAAAAAAGGACCCGTTTTTATTGGAAATAAAATTAATAGATTTATTAATGTAATCGAATTTAGATAATTAAATTAATTTTTTTTCCGATTTTTAATAACTTTTATTTTTAGAAATTATTATAATTTGTTTTATTAAATAATAAATAAATTATAATTTAATTATAATAACCTTTATAATAAAATCTTTTTTTTTTGCGATAAATTAAAACAATATCGTTAATATAAAAGAAGATTAAAAAAAATTTAAGAAAGTAATATAATTTATAAAGAATAAGTTTAAATCTTAATTTCTTTTAACGTAATAATAAATTCCTTTTGTTATAATAAAGGTATTTCCCGCAATCAGTATAAAGCTTTATATAAATATATATAAAAAAAAGTTATTTTATTTTAAAACTATTTTTATAAATATATCGTATAATATTTTAATATTAACGAAAACGTTTATTACGTTATATTAAAAAAACTTTAAACCAAAATAAATAATTATTATTATAAATATTTTAAAAAACTTTTTTGTTAAAGTTAACATATACGTATTTTTAAATACGGATTTAATTTATTAATCATTTTATATTATAAAATAAATTTTGCATTTTTAAAATTATTTATATTTATTAAATTTCTATATATATATTTATATATAATTTAATAAATAATAACCTTTAACCTTATTTTTGTTAATTTTAAATTTTATAATTATTTTTAAATAACTTTATAAATACATATATTTTGTTTTAAAGAAAACCTTTTTTATAAAATAAAACTTTAAGTTTTCGAATTTTTTAAACAGTAATAATAAGTTTGGCCGGTTTATTTTATCTATTTCTTTAAATTAAAATTACCTTTTTAATTAAATTTTTTTATTGAAATATTTAACAAATTTATTAAAGAAGTTTATAAATTTTCTTGAAATTATTTATTTGTTATTTAACGTACCAATTAAAATAACCTTTTTGCTTTCGTTAAACGTTATTTTTTAATTTATCTGACGTTATTTTATAACCCGAAAATCTTTTTCAACCGAAATTAATAAAGGAAATATTTTACTTAAAATTGTTACCTTATTTTGTTATCAGTAGCAATTAAATTTATTATTATTCGGTTAAATTAAATAATTAATACTTTTTTAATATTTCGTAAACTTTTTAATAATAACGGTTATAAATATTATTATAAATAAAAAAATAAAATTTAAATTTAAAAAAGGTTTAAAAATAATTATAATATAAAAATGATTAATCTCATTATTATATATTATATTTAAAGGATTTTACGTTTAAAGGCCATACCTGCTTAACGTTTTTCCGTTCTTTTAATATTTTTATAAAAATTCGTTAAATTTTTTATCCTTTTTTTAATTTATTACGTTAAAAGTTTAAATCAGTATAAATATTCGAAAGTTTTGTAATAAAATAATTAAATCTTTTTCCGTAATATATAATAAATCGTTTTGTAAATTTTTACTATTTTTAATATAAAATACTTTTCGTTAAAAATAATATCCTAGATATTATCGACCTTATTAATTAATAAATTCCATACCCGGTAAATATTTATTAAATTATATTTAACAAAATATTTTATCTATACTTTAAGGTTTAACTTTTATAATGAATTTTATTTAAAATTTATATTTATAAATATAATATACGTTTTATAGCTATAAACTTTAAAATATATTTAATATTACTTACGGTTTTTATTTAATAAATTATCTTTAAACGTAAGGTAAATATAAAAATATTTATATAATAATTACTTAAAAAAAAGTATTTTAAAATTTAATTATATAAATATACCCTTATTTTATAAATCTTTATTTATAAAAAAGCTAATAAATCTTTTTTTTATAATTTAACCCCTTTTTTTTAATTATATCCCTTAAACAATTTTGTAATATTATTTTATAATTATATATATAACTTATTAAATTCGTACTATATATATTTTTTATTGCGTTAAAATTTTAAAACTTTATTTTTTTTTAATAATTTTATTCTCGTATTCGAAAACCTTTAATAATATTTAATTTTAATAAACTATTACTTTTAAAAAATATTAAAATATCTTTATAAATGTCTCAGTATTTCGGTTTTTAAAATAAAAATGGAATATATATCCGAAATAACGATTAATAATTAACATACAATTTTTATATTTCTCGGAAATTTTTTCGAAATCGAAAAAATTAATTATAAATTTTTATTTTATTTTTAATAATTTAACTTAAAAAAGTTTTTATGTTGTTTTTTCGCTTTTAAATATCCGCAAATATTATAATTTATAATTACTAATTTTTTAATTTATAGCTCTTTAAAATAATCGGTAAAATAATATAAAACTTTTAAATCCGAATATTTTAACGATAAGTATTAAAATCCTGCTAAATTAATATTTAAACATCTTTCGGTTTAAAAATTAAATTTGTTACGTCGGATTCCGAATAACGTTTTAAAGATATTTATTAAAATATTTTTAATTATAAATTAATTTTAACTATCTGTTAAATAATAAAAAATAATATTATCTTTTCGGCAAAAGTAATTATTAAAAAATTTATTATTTTATTAATATTTTTTAAAGTAAAAATAAAGATATTAAATTATATATAAAACTTTCTTAATAAATTACGTCGTATAATTGTATAATTAATAATTTATTTAATTTTTTAATTTTAATATCGAATTCTCCGTCTTTTAAAATAAATATTAACATATTATTTATATAAACGGTATTTCTAAAAAGAAGTCTGTTTAAAGTTAACAAATTACGTAATAATATTAAAAATATAAAAAATATTTTTAAATTAAAAATAACTAAATTGTTTTTAAAAAAAAGTAAATAAATTAAAAGCTTCCTTTTTTTAAATACGTTATATAAAAAAATAAACTTAAATCTTTTTTTTAAAAAAAAATTAATTATTAAAATTTTTTTAAACGTCGGATTTTATGTTTTAATACCGTATTGTCTATTATTTGGTATTTAATAAAATTTTATATTGAGAAAAAATATTTCCATTTAATAAAAACTTTTTTTAAAAATATATAAAAGTATTCGGAAAGTTAATAAATTTATAAATAAATATAATAATGTTTTTTACTTTTTACTTTTAAATTAGATTTTTAAGATTTCCGTTTAAAATAATTCCGTAATTTCCTTTTTTTATAACCTTTATTACCTTAAAAATCTTTTTTACCTTCTTTTCGGAACTGATAAAAGTTATTTCCGATTGCTTTTTTGATTAAATTAATCTTTTAATTATTTTTTTATTTTGATCGATTTCTTTTATAAAAGATTAGAAAAAATAGGTTTATATTTTATTTTAAAATCTTATAAAAATATATTATTTTTATTCGTTTCGAATATCGGTTGTAACTTTTAAAAATAAAAGTTTTTTATTTATAATATCGGTTTTACATATTATTCGAAAGTTTAAGACTTAATTATTTAAAACCGGAATTATTATTTCGGGTATTCCATATTTATAACCCTTATCTACAGTTTTTTCCCATATTTATATTTATTTTTATATCTTTTTATATAACTTAAAAAAGAGTTTAAAATATTAACGCTATTAATTTTAAATATTATTAACCAGCTTATTTTTATATGCCTTTCTAGTAATAATTAACGTTACGTATTAATTTTTAAATTTTTATTTTTTTAATAAAATAATTGTTTAAATAATTAATAATATTAACGATATAACTTAATTAAAAAAATTTTGTAAATATTATAATATTTTTTATTTTTATATATAAATTCGTTCCAAATTTAGATATAAATTTTTTATTTATCGGCAATTAAATTTATTAAATTTACGGATTCGTTAAATTCGTTTTATTAAAAGGTTTTTATAATAATTAATTCGTTAAATTGTTATTTTGGTACCGCGCGTACTTTTTTTTTAAAAACGTCCTAAATCCGTAATTCTTTTAATTTAATAAGTTATGCTTCGTTACTTTTAAAATCGATAAATTCTTAAACGTTTAGGTTATTGGTTTGCTTTCGGAATTCGGTTTTTTAAAGTACCTAATTTTTAAAGGTATTATATATTACCGAAAAAGTAATTAGGATTAATATTATTAATTAAAATAAATATAATCTAAATAAAATACGCCTATCGCTTATATGCGCGATTACTTTTTAAGCAAATAAGATTTTTAATTGTTAGATATTACGTAACTTTAAGTTATCTATTGTTATGACCCAGGGATTTGGCCTATTGCCAAACGGTCGGAGGATGTGTGGACATCTCCGATAAAGGGTCTTAGCTCACGTAACCGGCTCGATGGGTTTAGTAGAGAAAAAGGGGCTTGGCGCTTCGAGCCAATCGAACAAAGGAAATAACTCGACGGGCTCGACGGGCTCGACGAGACTTAACCATTATAAATAAATTAAGCCAGTTCGAATATATCGAGCCAAAATAAATATATATACGTTTATTATTTCCATAATTTAAATAATACCAGTTTATAATAATAATTAATTACTTAAATTATTTACGGTTATTTATTATTATTAAACGTAATTATTCTTTTATTACTTAAATTTTTACGATATTATTATTAACATAAACCGTATGATTAGGTTTAATAATTAATTAAGCCCATAACCGTTATACGTTATAAACTTTTATTTAGTAATACCGTTAAACTTTAAGTAATATTTAATATTATTACTATATTAACTAATACCGCGAATAACGCTATTTAATAATTTTAAAAAAAAATTACCCGACTTAAAAATAAAATTAAATAATTTAAAAATTAACTTAAGGCCGAAACACCAATTATAACGACTGCCAAAATTAAAGCCAAAAAGCCCGAATTTTACAATAAAAAAAAAACGTCCAGATATTTTTTACCCAGGCCAAAACATACCTCCGGTTCCTAAAATTAAAAAACCCACCAAATTAAATCCTTACTATGGTAACCTACCTTACTGGAAACGTTATAAATTAATTTAAACCTATTATACGAAATTATTTATTAATTAAAAAATCCGATAAAGAAAAAATTATTAAAAAAATTTTTAAATATTATGTTAATTTTAAAAATAAATTCCGAAATAATTTTGCCAATCCGGACGAAAAACGAAACGTAATTTAAAAACTCCTCCAATTACGACAAAAAGGATTAACGTTTAAATATACTATAATATTCAAAAACTTAACTGCTAAAGCCGGATACGAAAGCAACAAAAATAATACTATAGTCGATATATTTTATAAAAAATTAAAAAAAAAACGTTAAGGACGAATTTATTAAGAAAAACCAGACCATAAACCTTAATAAATATATCGCCGAAACCGTAAAAATCGATAATCGACAGTTTAAAAAAAAAAAAAAAAATACTTTATTCCAAAACCAGGTTACCTTAAAGCTAACCAAGAAAAAAAACGTAACTTACTTTCGACCTTTTACGGAACTTACCCAGGATTTATAAAGTTAAAAACCATTTAATTTAAAAAAGATTTAATTACCTGCTATAACTACGGAAAATAAAAATACATTATACGGTAATATAAAAGCCAAAAATAGCCACGATAATAAATTCCAGCTCCCGAAGGCCAATACCGGAAGGAAACCAGCGACAAAAAAACGATTAATATAATTCGCATCCGAAACAATTATAACCCTTTACCAAAAATACGACAAAAGCTAAAAAAAGCCAAAAAGCTATCCCAAACAATAATTAAAAAAGCTATTTTTACCAAACCTATCTTTATAAAATAACTTTAAAAGCATAAGGGATAAAAAAAACTTAAAAAATACAATTTACCTCCCCAGTTACAACAACGACAGAAAAAAAACGATTAGGCAATATTCGACATTTAAACCAGGAAATACCGAAAGTAAAACGAAAACCTATACCCAAAAAAGCCCGATCGGCACAAAAGGCTTTACGCCGTTAACTGCAAACGATACTAATACGAAATATATAAAAACCATAAAAAATATATCGTATAATAAATTATGCGAATATAACGATAAGGTTTTAATTTTAATAAATAAATAAGTAACGACCCGAAAAACCAGAAATAATATCAATACTTACGAAAAATAATAACCCAGAACGAAATTAATTAACTAACAGCATTTAAAAGTTAGCTAAAAGGAAAAAGTTGCCTTATAAAAGACCCCTTTTATTACTATAATTAATACGATTACCAAACGTAAAAAAAATTAATCCAAAGGATAATAAAAAAAAATACTGCCAAAAAATAATTACGGATTTGCAATTTTAATTAACGTTTATCGAAAACCCAATAAAACGACGCACCTTTTAGGAAAAAATTTAATTATTTTCTTTTTACGGAAATAAAATTTTAAAACCAAAATATACCATTAAAAAAGCTTTTTAAAAACAAATTACTTATTTAAAAGTTATATTATAATAACAAAATAAATACCTACAGCAGCTATAGAAACTAAACGAACAGCTTTTAAAACGAATTACCAAACTCGAAAACAGCCCAAAAAATTAACGCCACTTATAAAGAAACCTTAAGTTGGCAAAAAAAATAAAAGTAAACAACAATACTTTAAAAAGGCTTTATACGTAATAAAAACAGCAAAAAAAAAACTAATTATAATACAAATACAAATCAAAAAAAAATGGTACACCGTAATAATAAACTGCGGAACCATATAAGGAAATTATATCGCCCCGGAAATAATAAATAAACTATAGTTACCATAACGAAATAAGAAAAATCCTTATAAGGTCGAAAATGCCGAA
This sequence comes from Monosporascus sp. CRB-9-2, assembly GCA_004155915.1. Classification (NCBI taxonomy): domain Eukaryota; kingdom Fungi; phylum Ascomycota; class Sordariomycetes; order Xylariales; genus Monosporascus; species Monosporascus sp. CRB-9-2. The sequence continues at coordinate 7,288 of QJOA01000824.1, read as the reverse complement.
AATTAAATATTTAATTACGATAACGGATAAATTAAACGCAAAATTAATTACCTTAAAACGTTTGTTAAAAAAAAATTAAATTATTAATTTCGATATTATTTTAATAAAAAATTACGACATAATTTTTGGATTATTATAATTAAAGTAATATAATCTAGTTATCGATTAAAAAATTAATTAAATAAATTTCGTTTTACTTTTTATCGATATATAAAATAACGAAAAATCTTAATATTCGATTAATAAGGTTAACGAATGCAGGTATAAGGATACGATAAAAACCTTATTACCTAAAAGGATAAAATATGCAGTAAATAAAAGGCATACTAAAGAAATACGGCGTATTATTACAAACCTTAAAGTACGATTTCGGCAAATAAATAACGACCTATTATTAAAGCCCAAAAAGTTACCAGAATAAATAACTAAAGTACCACCAAAATACCATAAGTATAAGCAATTATTCCAAAAAAAGCTTAAAACAAAATTATTACCTTATAACGAATAAAACTACGAAATAATTCTTAAAAATAACAGGATAATTACTTTTTACCTTATTTATAGCCTAAACCAGACAAAATTAAGAGTATTATACGATTACCTCGAGAATAAGCTAAAAAAAGGCCGTATATAGCGTTCCGGATTATCAGCAAAATATTTAATATTTTTCGTATTAAAAAAAGATAAAAAATTACGATTCGTTATCGATTATAAATAACTTAACGATATTATTATTAAAAATAAAACTTTATTACCCTTAATTACCGAAATAAAGAATTGCTTATACGGAACCTAATAATTTATATCTTTAAACCTAAAAAAAAATATAATTAAATATAAATTAAATTAAGTAATAAATAAAAAATAACTTTTAGGATTAAGTACGAATTTTTCGAATACCTTATTATATCTTTTAAACTTACGAACGTACCGGCAATTTTCTAACGAATAATTAATCACGTATTACGAAAATACTTAAACATTTTTGTTATATATTACCTCGATAATATCCTAATTTATTCGAAAACCAAAAAAAAAGTATACAAAATATATTTATAAAGTTTTATAAGCTTTACAAAATACTAATTTCTTAGTTAACGCCAAAAAAAGCACCTTTTATATACAAAAAGTAAAATACCTAAAATATATTATTACTTTTAAATATATTAAAATAAACCTTAAAAAATTCGTAATAATTAAAAAATAAATATAACCTATTAACGTTAAAAAAATATAAACATTTTTTAAATTCGCTAATTATTACAAAAAATTTATACGTAATTTTAGCAAAATAGTTATACCATTAACAAAGTTTACCAGGAAAAAAAAATAATTTAAATAAATACCAAAAAAATAAAAAGCCTTTTAACAAATTAAAAAGGCCTTAACCAATAAACTAATACTAATTATATACAACCTAAAGCAACCAATTAAGCTAAAAACCGACATTTCGAATTACGCTTTAAAAATAATAATTAAATATCGAAACAATCAAAAAAACCTTTACCTTATTACCTTTTACTTTTATAAATTATATAAAACCGAGCTAAATTACCTTATATACGATAAAAAATTCTTAACCATCGTTAACGCTTTTAAAGAATTCAAATATTATCTTAAAGGTAATATACATCAAATCAAAATATATACAAATTACAAAAATATTATACACTTCTTTATAATACAAAAACTAATCGGAAAATAATTACGTTACGCAAAATATCTCTTTAAATTCAATTACGTTATTATTTATCGCAAAAACTCAAAAAATAACAAAATAAATATATTTAATAAATAACCTAACCTAAAAAAACTTAAGGTTAAGATATAACAAATAATTTTCGACAAAATACCCGAAAAATATTTATAATAACGACAAATTACTACGATAAAAAAAATTCTAGCTAATATATATTAACGTATATAGCAATATAATAATAACCTACCCGAAAAATAACGAATAGATAAAATTTAAGTACCAAAAAAATTCCAAAAAAACTTGATACGAAACATATATAAATATTAATTACATAAACACCTAAAAGTTTACAAAACCTTAAAACGCTTATAACGGATATATTACTTTCTTAAAATAAAATTAACCGTATAAAAAATAATACGATAATATAATATTTACGCTAAAACAAAAATATAACGATATAAACCTTACGGAAAGCTACAACTATTACTAATTATAAAGCAACTATAAAATTTTATTACATTTAACTTTATTATTAAACTCCCTATATTAAAAAATCCGGTTACGGAAATATATTACGATAATATTTTCGTAATCGTTAATCGATTTATAAAATTTTTTTATTTCCTACTTTATAACGAAAATACCGATACAAAATAATTCGCATATATTTTCCTTCGATATATCCTAAATACTTATAAACTTTTAACGGAAATTATATTAAATAAAAATATAACCTTTATTTTAAAATTTTGGCAAAAATTAATAACTTAATTTAAACTAAATTATAAATTATTTAACGTATTTAAACCGTAAATAAACGGATAAACAAAAAAAATTAACCAAACATTAAAAACGTATTTACGATACTATATTAATTACAAACAAAATAATTAAGTCAAAAAATTACCAATTACATAATTAACCTACAATACCAATTATTACGAAAATATTAAAACGATATTAACAATTACCAATTTTGGTTTTATATCAAAAGTTTACAAAAATTTATATAAAAAACCAGCTAACATTAAAGCAATTTTAATATCAAAATAACTAAAGCAATTACATACCGAAATAAAAACAGAATTTAAATTCGTACGTAACCAAATAAACAAATATTATAATTAAAAAAAGTTAAAAAAACCAATTTTTTCGAAAAGGAAAATAATTTACCTAACTACCAAAAACGTCCAAACTAAACGACTTAACAAAAAACTCGACTTTAAATATATTAATTCATATAAAATTACCAAAAAAATTTTAAAAAATAATTACGAATTAAAGTTACTATTAAAAATTAAACTTTATTTAATCTTTTATATTTCCTTATTCGAATTAATAATAAATACGATCAAAATTAACATAAAACGAAAAAAAAAAGTTATAAAAAACGTACCAATTTACGAAGCAAAAAAAATACTAAATATATAAAAACAGGACGGATTTACCTAATACTTAATCAAATAAAAAAGTTACCCAAATTCCGAAAATACCTAAAAACCCGCAAAAAACTTTATAAACACCTAACGTTTCCTAAAAAATTTTTACTAACAACGTCGGAACCGCCAAAATTAAAATTCCAATTTACGCTACTTAACGGTACCTAATCCGTCCCCCTAATATTAAACTAATCAACAGGAAAAATAATTTGCGCGGATATAATTATTTCGGCTTTTAATTACCTTTATTCCCGTTCCAAACGTTCAAATTTTTCCATCGCTTCCGTACCTTAAATTCCCCGATATAATATTTTAATCTTACGCCGTCGTAACAACTTCTTTTAATTCCGAAACCGGGCTAAATAACTAAATAGTTCGTTAAAATATTATTAAACCCTAAATAATTCCTTTTCGGCAAAACGTTTTTAAAGTTCTAATCGGTCCTTTTTATCTATTAACCTCCGATATTTTAATTCGGAAAAATTAAAAAGGTTATAAGGATTAATATATTTAATATAATAAAAACATTTTCCAAAATTAAAATAAACCTTATAAATCTCGTTTTTAAACTTACAGCGAAAACAAAAAAAGTTAAAAAATATATCAAAATTAAAACGGTCGATTCGTTCCGACAAAATTAAAGCGTTATTACGTTTACGACAAAATTGTTACTTTTTAATTCGATTAAATATAATAGTTAAATTATAAAATAAAATAATAAAAAGGAAAAAAAGTTACTTATTAAATAATATAATAAACAAATTAATTTTTAAAAACAAAAATTTTAAAAAAGAAAAAATCGTATTATAACTTAAGGATTTAATTTATTATTAAACGGTCGGAAAATATATAAATATCTTTAATAAAGGGTTTTAGCTTACGTAACCGGCTCGATAAGTTTAATAAAAAAAAGGAACTTAACGTTTTAAGCTAATCGAGCAAAGGAAGTAACTCGACGGGCTCGACGGGCTCGACGAAACTTGACCATTATAAATAAATCAAGCTAATTCGAATATATCGAGCCAAGACAAATATATATACGTTCATTATTTCCATAACTTAAATAATACCAGCTTGCAATAACAATTAGTTACCCAGATCACCTACGGTTATCTGCTATTACCAGACGTAACTATCCCCTTATTGCTCAGATTCCCACGATACCACTACCAACATAAACCGTACGACTAGGTTTAATAGTTGGTTAAGCCCATAGCCGTCATATCTGTCCATTATTCTATTGATCATGGAATCCTTTGACCGTGTCGGTCAGAGCTTATACTAATAAATGTGGCTGGTATAGTCCCTATCCTGCGCCACAGGTAATCTTCGTAGCGTCCTATCTATCTTAGGACCCCTGATATCTAACAAATGCATGACTAGTTGCAGGTGCTCTAAAGCGCGTACCGCACTTTAATGTAATCTAGTCACGTAATGTACATAGTCCGATCAGAGGGAGCCTTTCCGTATATGGGATGCTAGCGCACCCCCTGCTAGCTGACATTAACCTCTCCAAAGTCGTAAATAGAGAATAAGGGTAGCAATACCTCCTCAAATACGCGTAACAACTGTAACAACGAGAAAGCTGTACTCAAAGTGCATAAATTAATCTCCTCTTAATAGGTGATCAAACTAGGCCAAGGTTCAGCTATTTGATCGCCTTATGCTGCTTCTGACAATTATTACTCAAGACCTGAAGAATATTACATACGTCAAATCGACTTTGCTCGCCCTCAAACAGTGAATTGACGCCAGGATCTCCAAAACAATTACATCCAAATCGCACACATAGAAACTATGTCCATATGCCACTCCACGGCACGGATCTGAGCAGTGGTTTTGCCGAATCTCGTATAGAGGGCGGAATAACTAGATAACGAAAGAAGACCCCATTGAATGCAAGGCCCGATCTCCTTACGCACCTGGACGCAGGGGGCATGTTATTAGCCATGGAGGTGATAATGGGCAAAGCTGACAAATGTAATTCAAGAGCATGCCTGCCATTACGTCAGCCTCGTCTTGTAGGCGGGACCCCGAGCTCTTGGCCCTGTCCGACTTCCGCAGTCTCGATGCCCGTAGTTGAGGAACCTGTCCGGCTTCATTCGTTGTCTATTGCGCCGAGTTCCACCTCACGGGGATCGCGGAGAACTCGGGTACTCTCCGTGCTCGTCGAGATCTTGTTGAGGGCGGGGACATGGTGTCGGAACTCTGTTCGTTGTAGTGCAACCTGTGCCTACTGCGATGCGCTTGGGGAACGAAGTCCCAAACATCGACGGAAGAATGGTTTCAGTGTGGCGACGCAGGCGCAGATGATGCCTAAATTCACTTCGACTTGGCCATAGTATCCGCTGGGATTTTTATCCCATGTGGGGTCAGTGGAAGTAGTTGATGCGTAAAGAGTATGCAGTCGAATGACGGAGACAATACAGGCCCTGGAGACGAAGGGAAAGGGGGCATGTAAGCTAACAATGCTACGTTTATTGGAGAGACGAGGGAACTTGTAGACTTACATTCCGCCAAACCCTAACAAAATGCCAACGAGCAACTTTTGTGGCCAAGGGAATGCTAAGTGCCTGAGAATAAAAAGAGGAATGAAGAGGATGACAAAGTCTAGAAATATGTGGAAACCTTGCGCGGAAAAAAACCACGGGGTGTTGTTGATACATCGAGCTCCCGGAAGGTTCGGTGTCCATTGGGCTTTGAAAGGCCGGCAGCGAGCGAGGTTGACGATGGTGAATGAAATAGTCCCGCAAATTAATATAGCGATGAAGATATAACATATACGCCTTTCGCTAGGCATGACGCTAACCCGGACATACTGAAGTAAAATGGATAACTTAAGGAAGAAGTGTGCCAGCGTGTAAAACTGAATGGTCCCGATAGAAGCCTGCCGCCGACAGTTAGCTGCGGCTTACCTGGTTCGTCCATGGGTTCCTAAAAGGATGTTCGGATAACTGGAAACCTTTATAACGTACTTTCATTAACCCAGTAAGTTGGGCGCGACTGACAGTTTCTATATGTCTTCCGGCTCCATTGAGAACAGCTGGAAACGCTGTAAGCCGCCTTACAGAACAGCCAAAATAATACGAGCCAGAAATGGACTCGTAAGTAATAACAGGTAACAGAAATGGCTTACCGAGTCCCATAAATACGGACATGGCCACGGCGCAGACCTATGCAGATCAGGTTAAGCCCAGAGCACCTTTTTGGACCCGTAGGTCTGGAGAAGATAGCTGCGGAGATTTCCGTACCATAGTTACGACGATAATGTAGTCTTCTAAGAAATGTCTTTTGGTTAGGAAAAAACGAGTGTAAATCCGCAATGTTACAAAGATGGCTGCAATGGCAGGGCAGACGATGAGTATCGTGGTGGCTTGTACAGCCTGAGATTCGTGCTGACGGTTCGCCATCGCGGTCGAATTGGACGACATGCCTGGCTGAATCAAGGGGCAACTTAAGCAACTGGATTTACCTGAGGTTTCATTCTTCCGGTGGGGGAAAGCATGATATAACCGGCAGTGCAGCGAGTAAGGTCCTGGAGCCCATCAGAGCCCATTGGTGGGTAGGCGATATCGAAGTTGGACGCCATGTTGTATAGTGTCAAGCGAGGTTAAAATTAGACATCCTTACCGATGCTGTAATCGAAAAGCTCTTACACAGAGAATAGGGACATAAGTAAAAGGGGTCTCGTTTGCGTTGTGACATGTGAACTTTAATGAATGCGCCTAAGTTAAGCCAACGATCTAATGAGACTAGACCAAGCTGTCTTAATGTTACGGTTTAGCCTTTGTGGCTTAATCCTTAAAATTGAAGGGGAAAACACAGCACCGGGGACCCCGAAACGACGACCGGAGCACGGACGCCGTAATTCTCCAACTATGTGTAACGTACCACACAAGCGAGCTGTTTACCTCAGCTAGCTCAGGCCTCACTGGCTCTTTTTCAAAGTTACTCAAGTACCGCTCCATAACGCTAAAAATTAATTAATCAAATCCCAAATTCCCGTAACGAGCCAGCAAAGCCTAAATATTAATTACAAAAGATAAATTTCGTTTTCCGTATCGTTACCAAAATTATTAAGTCGGGGGGGGGGGGGGGGGGGGGGGGGGGGGGGGGGGGGGGGGGGGGGGGGGGGGGGGGGGGGGGG
>QJOA01000823.1:0-25534 GCA_004155915.1 Monosporascus sp. CRB-9-2 | reverse complement strand
AAAATTAATTTAAAATATATATTAACTTAAATAAATAACCAAAATTATTAAGATTTTTTAATATATAACCTTTATTATATTTGTTACGGTTTTATTATAATTAATTCTTTTTCGTTAAATAAACCTTTTTACGTAAATACGTACCTTATATTTATTTAACTTTTTTATAAATATAAATTTTTTTTAATATTTATTTGGTATTAATAAAGTATTTATAAATTCTTTTATTAAAAGACGTAAATTCAAAGGTTTTACGCGAAAAGTTTTTTTTAATTTTTATAAAAATTACTTTAAATTATATCTTTCGTTTTAAGCCTTTTATAATTTCTTTTAAAAACGGGCCGTTATTTATTGCTACAAATAATCTATAAATAATAAATAACTTGCCCAAATTAATATTTTCCGAATTTTTAAAAACGTTATTATATTTATCTTTTAATATATTAACTATTTATTAATATTCGTAAATATTCCGGATAACTTAATCGGCGTTTCCGTAACTTCTAAAAAAATTATCGTCGTTAACGTTTAAAACGAAATAAAAGGTATATAAGCTATAATTATCGCCTTTTTAGGTTAAAGCTAGCTTTAATTTACGCATTAATTTAAAGGTTTCGTTTAGGGCCTCCAGGATATATAGCTTAGGAACTATCTTTTTCGGGCGTCCCTTTTTATGCTTAATTTGCTTAATTTCCTGGTTTGTATTATCCTTTAAAATAACGTTATCATTTTTATTCTTTATTTCGATACCTTTTTGCCTTTAACGGTATTTTAAACGTTTCCATACGGGTTATAAAAACGATCGAATAATATCTTTAAGGTCGGAAAACTTTTTTACCTTTTTTAGGTTTTTATAAACTGTAACATATAATATTATAAATAACTTGCCGTTTTTTAAAAGCTATACTTTATAATTATACATCCTTTAATAATTTAATAATATACCTTTTGCTTTACGGATTACTAACTTTTTTAATTTAATTTTATAATTTTTATTAATTAAAATTATATATTTATTGTTAAAAATTTAAAAAATAATTATTATTAAGCTTATATAACTTATTAAATTCGAATACGTTTTTAAAATTATATACGTTATAACTTTTATTATTAAGTTTTAAAAATATGTCGAGATTTTTATCTGGGTTAAAATCGTACGAATTTCGTTTTATAAAAATTAAATATTTTTTTCCGTAATTCCGTTTTAATATTAATTATAAAAGCTAGAAATTATTAATTTAATACTTTTAATTACGTAAAACTTTTCGATAATCGATATATTAAACTTTTTATTATTATTTAAACGTAAAATTTTTATTTTTTTATTTCGTCCTTTTACGTTAAAAAAGGTTATTTTTAAACGTTTAATTATCCGTATAATATAAACGTATAAATTTTGTTATATTTCGTTTTTGGTTTTAAATAAATAATATTTTTTATAATGCGATAAATTATTTATAATAAAACCGAAATAATTGTTATTTTTAATATTAATAGGTTTAACTAAACTTATATTATATTAAATAATTTTTTTTACGTATTACTCCCGTTATTAAAGGTTTATAAATAAAGTTTTCCGTATTTTCTTTTGTTATATGCTATATAAAATAAGGTTTTTATTTCGTTAAAGTTTAAGTTTATTTCTATAAACCTTTTAATAATCCAAATTAATCGTTCTGTATTAGGGTAATAAAGACGGCGATATTAAAGGATAATTTTCTTTATTATTTCGTCCGTTATGCGAATTTTTTTATTTTTAAAAGCGTTAACGAATACCCTTTTTAGGTTACCGTCGTCCTTATTAAGTACCTTCACTAATACGTATCCTTATTAATAATTTTTGTTATTCGTCGATTCCGAAACCTTAATAATAAACTCCGGCTTCCTATAAAGCTATAAAAAAAAGCCTTTTCGAAATATATTAATTATTATTAACTAGAACCCGTCAAGACTTATCAAGGTATTTTTATTCAGGTAACTTCCTTTTTTGTAATATATTTTTCCAAAAAACATTTTTAAAGGGAAATCGTTAATATATAACACATACTTTACCATAATTTCGTTATTTTCTTTATAAAGCCCCCTTAAAGGTTATTTTATTATCCTAACGGTAATAACAATAATAAATCCTTTATTTATCATAATATGGATTTCCTTATTTTTAATATTTAAAACCGAATTTTTTTCAAAATCTTTAATATTGTTCGTAATAGTAACGTTTATTTTTAAGTTTTAAAATAACCTATCTTTATTATCCTCTATAAATAAATGGACATATAATAATATAATATTGCCTATAACAATTACCTTAAAGTTTTTAACCGTTATAACTTTAAGGCATTTAATTATTATAACTACCTTTTAAAACGTCTCGCTAACGTTATTTACAACGGTTACTTTAAAGCTTTCGATTACTAAAGCTTTAAAACTGTTAGTTATTAAAACTTTAAAGCAATTAATTACTATAACCATTACTTTAAGGCTTTTAAGCGCTATAATTTCAATGATATTAATTACTGTAACTAATTTCTAAATTATTTTATCGTACCATTATATAAGGTTTTAAAGCTATTATTTATTAACATAAACGCTAAATATTCCTTTATTAAAACAATACAAGTTTCCTAAGTCTTTAAGGATAAATTGCTCTTTACCCGGTTTACCGCCGCGGACGTTGCCGCGGGTATTACGAAAGCTGTTGCTTTAATTATTATTATTACTTTAATATTAATCTCGCTTTTTTTTTTCTTTGCCGTTTTTTTCCTGTTGGGGCTTAGGGCAATCCTTCGCTAAATATCCGTATTTGCCATAATTAAAATAAAATAACTTTCCGTTTTTATTTTACACGGGCTTATTATTTTAAAAATTATTATTATTTCTTTTACTTTTATTCCTTTAAACGTTATAAAACCATCCGTTATTTTTCTTTTTATTAATACAGTTATAAAATTTGTTATTAAAATTATCGATTAATTACTAAAAGGAATAATCCGTTTATTTAAACATTAATTACATCGTTTTATATTAATTACCAGCGCAGTCCTTTATAGCAATAAAAAATATTATAATATATTTCTCAGTTTTAAGTTTTATATTATAACCTTTTATTTTTCGAAATAACTTTTAAAATTTAGTAATAAATTATATAAGGTTTCCTTTATCTTATATAATCTTATTAAGCTTTTTTTAAAAAACCTTTTACCGGGCTTTATTTATTACTATATAAATTTTCCGTAAAGTCCTTAATATCTTTATTCCTTTTTTAATATTTATAATTAATTTAAAAACGCCCTTTTATAAGTTTTAATAATAACCTTTGCTAAACGTAATTAATTAACTTGTTTTAACTTTATACCGTTTTCATAACTAATTTTTTCCAATATAAAGTTAAAAACGTTACTTTATAACTTCTAATTAACCTAATTTAACAAATAATTTTTTTTATCCAAAAAAAAATAATCGAAACGTTTTTAACGGAATTTCGAATCGTTATTAAACTTTTTAAAGTTTTTTTTCCGTTCTTTTAAACGGACATTTAATTCGTTAAAATTATCCGAATTATTAAAGTTAAAATCCCAAAAGCTGCTAAAGGAATTATAATATCCTTTCCGTTATTTCGGTATATCTTTAAATAACCTTTAAAAAAAGATAAAAATAATAAACTGTTTAAATTATTAAGGTTTCCGCGTATTATTTCCTTTTGTTTAAACGGTAAGTTTACTTTCTTACTTTTTTTTCTTTTCGGAAGGTTAGGCTTTTCAGTAAACCATTTCCTAAGCTTTTTTTCGCCTTTTCTTAAGGGGTTAATCTTTTTTACGTCGCTTTTTTTGGGCATTACAATAAGCGTTATAATAGATGCTGCAACGGGTGCTATAATAGATATTGTAACGGGAACTTTTTTCGAGCTACTTGCCCAAACTATAGGCTAAACGTTTTTTAACGCTTTTATTTGTACATTTACATTTCGCAAGCTTTTCGAATTTCGTAACGTTTTGTTTCCGAATATATTTAAGAATTTTATTATTATATCGTTTAGTCGTAATATTATTTCGTTAGTTTCTTGGTTTTAAAGCCTTATATTTTTAACCTTATTTTCGACTTATTAATATTTATTTTTCCGTACTTTAACGTCTTATATAATTTTATTTATATTAATACTTAAGGACGTATAAAGCTTATTTAAATTTACCTTTAATTTTTATTATTAAAATAACGAATTATTTTCTATTAAAAATACCTCGTATTTTTCCGCCTGCTTTTCTTTATTATAAAATTTTTTATTTTAAAAAACCTTTTAATTATATAAAAGTCCGGAATAAGGAAAAAAAAGGTTATCGTTTATATGCTTCTCTTTTTTAAAAACGAAATTATTATCGAATAAGTTATTAATTTGTTTAATAAAAAATTCTCTAAAGGTTTTGCGTTTTTTTGCTATCGTTAATTGTTACTTAATTCTTTTCTAAATTATTAACTAAACGGCTTTTTTTTAAATTTCGTACTTTTTTTTATTAATTTAGTTTTTAAATTGCAATTAATTACTTCGTATAACGTATTACGGTTGCCAATTAACCAAAAAATGCTACCATATCAGCAGTTATAATAATCGAATGCAGGAATTTGGCGTAATTACTTTATATTAGTTCTTTAAGTTTTAGAAAAGGACTAATCTAGTCCGTAGGCAATCGCCCTTACATATGCGATTGGGTAACAAAGGATCATCAGTAAGCAAAGGCTGTCCCAGGCAGCATTCAGCTACCTAGCCTGAACAAAGCCCACCAGCCTGCAGCACCTGAAAGCACTAATTGCCGACAAATAAAAACAAAATAATAAAAAATATTTTAAATAAGGTAAAAATATTATAAACGAAAATTTTAAAATACTTTTTAGTAAATAATAATCTAGATATTAATTTTTTAAAAAGTATAAATTATTTAAATAAATAGCTTTTTTAAAATATTACGGTAATATTAAAAAAGATTCGAAATTTATATTATGAAAATTTTTAATATTTCTTTAACATAAATAACGTTACGATTAAGTTATTTAAAGTTAATTAAAATACGGTTAAATAATATATTAAAAATATTTTCGAAGATATTTTACGGTTTACATACTTTCCGATAACTTAACGGAATATAAAAGTGTCGATAATATTTAAAATAAAGAAAAGAAAAACTTTTTTAAATTTTAATAATTTTTTTTTTTTATTTCGATAAAAATTTAAAAAGATTAATAACGAAAAAATTAATCTAAATAATGTTAATAAATAATATTTTTAATTTATAATATAATAAAGCGTTATTTAAACGTTCGTTAATAAACTTGATAATCTTTTTATATATAACGTAAAATAAATATTAATTAACGAATTAAAAAATTTTATAATTATAATAAACGTATAAAAAACGTTTAACGTTTTATTAAAAAAATAATTATTAAAAAAAAATAAAAATAAAAATTTTAGCCGTTATCGGTTTTTTATTTTACGGCTTCCTTTTTATCGAATAAGCAGGTACGGGTGCGGTTAAAGTTAAAAATTACGGAATATAATTAGGTTCAATATAATACGTTATAAAACTTTTTATTTTTTCCGGTTTTTTATATATTATATTTTACCGAATTATTATAATAGAATCGGAATTTAAAATTCAATTATATAAATAATTTAAATATATATAAAACGTTTAAATTATTTGATAAATACGTTTAATTTTTAATATAAAATATATAATAAAAATTATAATATAATAACGAAAATTAAATTTATTTTATTCCCGAAAAATATGAATTATTATATATTATTAAAGTAAGGGGGGTATATAACCTACCGGTGGTAATCGACGACAACTTTATAATTCGCCCGGTAAAAAAGCCGGAAAATAATGGTAAAATACCGGTATTTAAATAATTAAAAGTATAATTTAATAAAAAAATTTATATTTAAACGATATATTATTAAAAAAGCTCGTAAAATACTATAATTAACGTAATATATTCGATATTTAATTAATACGAAATACAGCTTGCCGGCATACTGTCTATGAAAGGCTATAATTACGTACGTTATTTTTACGGCATTTTATTGTTACAGTACAGGAATAGGGGTTCCTATATTTGGAGAAACCTGCCTTTGAAACTTGGTACGGACCCCGTACGGCTAATCTTCGGATTGGGGAGAGCTTGGCTTTCCCCGCGCCAAGGTCAAGGTGATCTAGGTGATCTAGGTGATTTAAGTAATCTGGGACCAGATCATATAAATTACATAAATTATATAGATCTACGATATACTTATTAAATTTAAAATGAATATATAATAAAAAGCTTTTTATATAAATAATATTTATTTAATTTCGTTTTTTAATTATTAATTTAAACCTTTAATTAAAGACATTATTTTTTTTTAAAAAGTTTATAAATTTTTTTAATAAAAAGATTTTAAAATTATTTATTTTATTATTATTATTTATAAGTTTAAATATTATTTTATATATTATTTATATTTTTAAATAAATATATAACAGGTTCGTTATATTTTAATAACTTTTTAATTAATAATTAACGAATAATTTAAAGTTTAATTAAATATAAATTTTTTTAAACTTAATAAAAACGATATTATAAAATAACGTTTAAAAAGTAATATATTCGATTTTAATTATTAATTAATAAAAGAATTAATAATTAAATTAAATAATTTACTTTATATTAAAAAGGTTTTTTAGTAAATTAATAATATAATATTTATTATTGGAATTAAAAGCTTAAAACGCCTCTTTCTTTAGCAATAACCTATTTTTATTTTTGAAAAAATGATTAAAATATTTTTAAAAAACTTCGAAAAGAAAAAAGTTAAAAAGAAATATAAAGTAGAAACCTAGAAAAAAAAAAGAAAAAGAACTTATAATTAAAAAAGATTAAACTTTTAATTTAAAAAGTTATAAAGTTAAAAAGAAATCGTTAAAATTGCCCGATAAATGAGAACTTTTATACCTTTTTTAAAAACTTTTATATTTTTTTTATTCGGTACCAACCGAATTCGAAAAAAATTTTTATTTTGTTTTCTTATTATAAAATATCCGATATTAAAAGTTATAAGTTAACTTCTTTTAAGCTTTATAATAAAATTATCAATATGAAAAGATTTTTAATTTAAATTATATTTTATAAAAAGTTTTATAAAAAGTTTTTAAACGAAAATTATTTAAAGGTAATAATTATTTTGTAATTACTTGTCGGAAATATATTCGGTTAATTCGAACTTATTTTGGAAAATTATTTAACTAACTATTTTTTCGAATTTACAGATGTTATTAATTATATTTTTAAAATTTATAAATATTTTGAAAAATAAATACGAATTTTATTTAAACATATAAATAAATAATAATACGTAATTAAATAAATATTTTTTTAAATAAACCAGATTAATAACTAAATATACGATTAACTTTAAGTTTAAATGTAAAACTTTAAATTAAAAATTATTAAAAATTAGCTAATCTCTAATAAAATAATTATTACTAATATCCGTTAATTTTTAAAATTTACCGGTTATATACGTTAATGAATTAAAAACTTCAAAAAAATAGTTTATTTCCTAATTAGGCTTATTACTAAAAAATATATTAAAAAAGAATTTAAACTTTTAAAAAAAATTTAAAAAAGTTTTTTATAAACTTGAAAAAAAGCTTTAATACTTCGGTAATAAAATTACCTAATTATAATTAAAAAAACGATTTAAGATAAATACGGTAAATTATGCTTTTAAAATAATTTTAAAATAATTAAAAGGTAACGGAAAATAATACCTAATAACTTACGTTTTTAAAGCTTTTAAAAACGTAAAACTTAAATACCTTATTTACGACAAAAAATTATTAATTATTTTAACGCTTAAAAATAAAAACATTTTTTTAACGAAATAAAGAACATTTTTAATATTTATTTAAACTATAAAGATTTTATTTGATTTATAATAATTTAAAAACTAAATAAATATTATAAAGACTAAAAAAAATTTTATCTAAATTTAATTTTAAAATTTATTATATTAAAGGCAAAAAAATATCTAAACGAATATTTTAAATTAAAAAAAATTATAATATAAAAATTTTTAAACGTTGAATATAAATGCTATATTAAAAACAATACAACGTTATAACTATATATAATCTTAAAATAATTTACTTTAAAAAAATTAACATAATTTAAAAACTTTTATAACTTAAAAGAACAAAACGAAATTAAATAATTAAAAGAAAAAAAATAAAACTTAGTTATTATTTCGCGGCAAAATTTATATCCTTTATTAATAACCAAAAAATTTAATTAAAAAGTTTTACGAAAATCTTTTATATAAATATTAAAAAATATATAAAATAATTAAATAACTTTAAAAAAAATATAACTTTTTTTAAATTTTGCTACATAATTAAATAAATAATTAAAAATTATAACGTTTATAATAAAGCTAAAGTAATTCATTATAAACCGTATAAATTATTATAACATATAATCATTCTTAATAAAGTACAAAATATTATAATTTAAAATTTTATTATTAATTTTCCTTTATTAAAAAAACTTAGTTATTAAAATCGCATACGATAAAATATAAATAATTATTAATAAATTTATTAAATATAAATATTTCTTACCTTTTAAAAGAACGGTAACGGCAAAAGAACTAGCTTACGCCTTTATTCAATATTACCTCGATAAATATATAATATTAAAAAAAGTTATTTCCGATCGAAATAAGTTTTTATATTTAAATTCGATACCAACTTTTTTAAGCAAATTAATATTAAACTTAAATTTTCGATAACTTATTACCTTTAAATAAATAATTAAATAAAACAATTTAATCAAACTTTAAAATGATATTTTCGAAATTACGTTAATTGTTAATAACATAATTAAATTAAGTTTTTATTATTTATATAAATAATTTATAATACGTTTATAAACGAAAATATAAGTATATTCTTTTATATAACTTTATATAAATACAAAGTAATTAATTTATAAAATTATTATTATTATTATAATAATTTTTCGAACCAAAGTAATGATAATAAAATTTAAAAAAATATAAACCCAATTTTAATTAAAATTAAAGTTTTTGTAACAAAATATGACCTAATATTAAAATAATAAAGAATTAAAAAATTAATTTAAACGAAAAAAAATTTACTTATTACGTTAAATTTAAAACGTAACTTTAAATATATTATAAATTAAAATAAGAAGATTTAATAATAAACTTAATTTTAAAAACTTTTATGTATTTAAAATTAATAAAGTTATTTCGAAAATTAATTATAAACTATTATTACTTAAAACCATAAAAATATACCCTATATTTTATATTCTCTTGTTAAAACCAGCTTTAAAAAACGTTTTATTTAAAAAAAATTCATACTTAAAAAAAACGACGGCGAATATAAAATCGAAAACATATTAAACTTTCGAATAAATAAAAGGAAATTTTAATATTTGATTAAATAAATATATTATTTATTTAAAAATAATATATAAAAATTATTTAATTATTTATCGAATACGATAAACCTAATAAAGGAATTTTATTAACGGAATTTTAACCAACCGTTTCCAATCCGGCTTAAATTATAGGCGATAACAGTTCCCCATTTAAATCCAGATTTATGGTATTTTAATCGAAAAAAAACATTTCCGTTATAACGTTTATTTCGAAAATAAATTATATTTACTTTACTTTTACGTAACGTTATTTTTCTTCAAATCTTTTCCGTTTTTTCAATTAATTAAATTTTAAACCTTTTTTTTATATTTTTAAAACCCTTTTTTAAAGATTTTATTAAGAATATAAACGTTTTAATTTTTGAATAAACTTTTTCGATTTTTTGTTTTATTAACGCCGTAATTTAACCAGCCTTTTTTTTTCCTACCTTTTCCCTTTTTTTTTTACAATTTTTTAATACATTAAAAAAATTATTCTTAATTTTACGTTACTTTTATAATAAACAATTTTACCTTTCGTTTATTTTTTTCAAAAGATTTATTATTAAAACGTTATAAAACGAACGTTAATAACAAATATAACAATTATAACTTAAATACTTTAAAATAAAATAAAAAATAACTTCGTTAAATTTAATATAATTAAAATATAAAAAGGTTTTAATACTAAAATTTTTAATTAAATTAATACGAATATTACGAAAATTTTATTAATTCGGGCAAGGTTTTTCTTTTTTCTTTTTAAATACGATTTATTATAATAAAGTTAATTAAAAAAATTTGAAATCCCTTTTTAATAAAACAAAAAAGATGCCTACGGTTTTTATCTTTAAAACAAAAATCTTTAAAAAAAGGAAATAATATTATAATATAAAAATAAAAGTTCCTATAGTTGGAAAACCCTGCCTTTAGAATTTGGTACGGACCCCGTACGGCTAATTTTCGGATTAAGGAAAGCTTAACTTTCCCCGCGCTAAGGTTAAGGTAATTTAGGTAATTTAAATAATCTAGGAAATCTGGAATCAAATTGTATAAATTATATAAATTATATAGATTTACGATATATTTATTAAATTCAGAATAAATATATAATAAACAGTTTCCTATATAAATAATATTTATTTAGTTTCGTTTTTTAATTATTAATTTAAGCCTTTAATAAAAGGTATCGTTTTCTAATTAAAGGAAAAATCCGCAAATCTTTTAAACAAATAAACCTTAAAATCATTTCTTTAACTATTATTACCTATAAATTAAAACTCTATTTCGAATATTACTTATACCTTTAGGTGGATATATAACAGGTTCTTTATATTTATAATATAAAAATATAGTACGGAAAATAAATTAAACTTTCGAAAAATAAAATATAATTAAAAAATATTAACGCTAAAATAAGTTAATACGTTAAAAGAATTTAGTAAATATTTACTTTAACGGTTAAAACTATTTTGCCGGTTTGGAAAATAATATTTATAAATATATTTTACCGAAATTCGAAATTGCTAACGGCTTAAATAAATTTAAATCTTATATGATAAAAAGAATTTATAAATTACGTATAATAAATAAATAATACCTTTTAATTAAAAAAATTAAATTAATTAAAATTATTAAAAAAAAATACAAAATAAAAAGTTTATAAAATTTTAAAATTAAAATATAAATAACGGTAAAAATATTATTCTCCGTATAATAACTTATCTTAACTTTTTTTAAATATTTATTTAATTCGAAAAAAGATTTTATATAAAAATTTATTAAAAAGATTTATTAAAATTTCTAAAATTTAATATATAATTTTATTTTCGAATAACGTTATTATTTTTTAAAACAGTTTATAAAATAAAACGAAAATCGGTTACGGTTTTATAATTTCTTAAAATAAATAACCTTTTAATACGAAATATAAATATTTAAATTTTTATTTTATCATTTTTAATATAAAAATAGTAAAGATTTAAAAAATTTATAATACGTTATTACGGAATTACCGGAAATTAATCGAAAACAAATATAAATTTATTTAGATAATATAAAACCAATTTAAAAAATTAAAATAAATATTATTACATTTTTTTAATAAATTTATTTAAAATTTTATATAATAATAAATACGTATAACGTTAAAATACGTTGATATTTAAAATATTATAATAAAAAAGAAATTAATAAATAAATTAATAAAAACGAGTTTAAAATTAAAAAACCTTATTAATAATTATATAGTTATATTTCATAAAATTAAATTTAAAATAAAGTTATAAAATAAAACGTAACGAAAAATATGATAAACGATAACTTTTATTCAATTTTATAACGTTATAAAAATTAAAAATTAAAATATTTAATAAAATTAACTTTATATTATTATTTAATGTTTTAAATAAAATATAAGAATTTTATTTAATATTATCGAATATTTAAATATAAAAATGTTAAATTATATTATATTTACGGTAAGTTTAAAATATTTAAGTATTTAATTTATTATAAAAAAAGAAATATTTTTGTAATAATTAAGTATTTAAATTAAAAACGTATTTTTAATAATTTAAAAAAAAGCTTATTATTTAATAAAATTCATAAATAACTTAATTATTTTTAAAAATTATATCGGAATTATACAATTTTATAAAAATATTTATATATAAAAATATATTAAATCGGAATAAAATTATTCGGTAAAATTATATGTTATTATTAAACGTTATTCCGTACGAAAATAATTATTTTATAATAATAAAAATAATTTAAATTTTTAAAAATTATATTTATTTTTTTTAAACGTTTTTTTATTTTTAAAGAAAAAAATTTAAAATTTAAAAATTTAAGTTTAAGAAATAAAAAATAAAAAATTTAGTTTAATTAAATAATATATATTAATACGTTTAAATACGTAATTTACGGCATATAGCCGATATTACGAAAAATTATTATAATTTATAACTTAAGCTTTAACTTTAAAGAACTTATACTAAGGGAAAAAAACGACGTTAAGTACTGCCCTCGTACGGAAAAGGGAGGATATAATTTTAGATGCTGGAAACGGCGACGCATCTACGGACAAAAACTACTAAGTGGGTTTACATTAATAAATAAGTTAATTAGATAGCTTTACCTAGCTTAGCACGCCCATATGCTCTAGGGGAGGCTCTGGGACAAGCCGCTACGCGGCTTTCCCCCGGCGTTAAATACTACAAACAAACAAACAAACCATCACATAGCCCCTAACGTCTTGAAGTTTGCAAGGACATTAATCAACATGGGTGAGGCTTCCTGGGGATTCCACGTCCTTTTGCATCCTGCGTATGTCCCCTCCTCCTAGGCTTGTCCGCACCACAAGCAGGACGTCCCCATTAGTAGTAACACATAAACATAACTTTATCGCTTCATGTTGATACAGCACGTGATTGTCGAGGTATGCCGTTGCTATCCATTAACTAGGTAGGTAGGTATGTATTCGTGCCACAGCTTATGCATAATCCCGTATTAGGCAGCCCCTAACGAACGGCCAGAGATTCTAATCACGAGTCCTCACCGTACCTAATAATTCGGCGTTGTGCCTTTATAATTCGGCGCCCCGTAGCCATTGTGCTTTCCTACGTCTCGGCCCCGCCTTTTGTTTCTCGGCCGGCTGATCAGGGTCGAAACCGACAAGACAGTTGACAGTCTCGGCACCTTCGCCAGCATCGTTGATTTGGGTGCCGTTCGAGTTTCTCCGCTCGCTCGTTAATTTAGTGTAGCCATCCAACGCGTCGGCAATCGTCTTGCCAACCTCTATCGCCTTAGCAGCCCGTGTGTGGGAGTAATGCGTCAGCAGGCTCTTCGCGGCATCCCTGTCGCCCTTTTCGATGAGGGCGCGCGCACCCTTCTCAACCCAGTCTAGATCGTCCCGCGACTGCGCCTCGAAGCCCATCAGCATGTCGGTCACTACCGGCAGGAAGGCGTCCGGCGCGCTGCACATGTAGTACAGGATGCGCTTAAAGATGCGCCCCGCGAACACGGAGGCCTCCTGCATCTGGAAGTCGGGGTTCAGGAAGCTGCTCGACGCCCCCCTCGTCAGGTAGCGGTGCTGCCCGAACTCGGGAGGGATCGACGTCACGCCGAGCCACCAGGGCACGAAGGGCGCGGCGACGGAGCCCGTAGGGGCGACCCAGGTACGGATCGTGTCCGGGTCCATATCAGGATGAAGACTAACGACCTGACCATACCCTGCCTCGTCATCTGCGATGCGCGGGTCCCGCACCAACGCCCTGAGGTCGGCCTCGCTGACAGGCGCGCGGGACAGGGTTGCGTTTTCGAGGGCCGCCTGCGACATGTATTTGAACCCGCCATCGCGGGCCTTGCAATCCTCCCCCTGCACGCCGTAGACGTTGAAGATGTTAAAGGGCTCCCCGGTATCCGGGCTCCACCAGCCCTGCTCGACGGCGAAGTCGATGAGATGAGGAGCGCCCATGTAGTCCTCGGAGCCTGAAAAGTCGACCGGGAAGTCTTCGATATAGCCCTGATACAGGACGCGGACCTCGTCGTCCCCGAGCCGTTCGGCGGCCCAGAGGTTCTGGCCGCCGGCGAACTCCCAGACTACCCACCCTTCTTCCGCGTCAGCGATGAGGTGAGAGTTGCCGCCGTACGTGGCGTACCCGTACTGCGCGATCAAATCGCCGATAATCTGGACGCCCTCGCGGGCTGTCCTTGCACGTTCCAGCACCAGGCGCGCGAGGTCGCTGTACTGCGGTCCGGTCTGCGGGTTCGGCGTCATATAATACAGCTCGTCGCGGTTGCTCGCCCATACGTCGCGCACGGCGACGCCGCGCTCGTTGACTCCGCCGTTCGTTAGCGGGGCGGGGAAACCCTCAAAATCGCTGTACTCCATACTAAGGTAGCGCAACGTGTGGGGCACCTGGGGGATGGTGATCAGCTCTCCCGGCAAGGAGGCATCGGGCGTCACGCCCACGGTGATGGTCGCGTTGGGCGGATGGTCGGCAGCTGGGAAGAGCTGCAGCCAGTGTGAGGAGACTTCCTCCCCGGTCCCGCCGACCATCACGCTTCCGCTCTCCGTGAGCGAGGAGCCGACGTAGAATGCATAGCTTGCAATAGTAAGACACGGGTAGCGGAGTGCTAGGGCCGTTGTTACTAGACGACGCAAGGCCATTATTGCCATCGTACTAGTCGAGTCACAGATATTACTGGGGCCACCCTGTGTGTAGGAAAAAGAGAAAAAGGGAAGAAGAAAAGAAATCAAGAGGACGGTGCCGAGATTGCATTACTATCTGGCCTTTGGACGCCTCACCGTCTTGGCATTCCGACCCTCGCCAGCAACCGGCAACCGCATCGTCGGTCTTCATCGGAACGGCGCCGAAAGGCTATTTTTCCCGGTCCTCGGTAGAAACAATCTCATGGGTGCGGGTCGGCAGGTGTCCGGGACCCGTAAGGACTTATCCTAGGTGGCTAGGTATATTACAGTATGAGCAATGGAAAATTCCCCTTCCGGCGTAGGGCTTGACCGCCGGGAAGCGGGGGTAACAGGGTCTTTGCCGATTTTTTCCCCCCATTTTCTTCCCGGCCTTCTATTTGCCAGTTGACAACCGGGCAGCACCTTGATCTTTGTGGAAGAAGAAGGACCAAATTGGAGCTTTATGCTCTGCTTTCATTCATAGGTGTCTTGCAGGAGTATGTACAGCAGAGATAATTAAATTAAAAGAAGCGCTCAATGACGACGGTTCATTGCGTGTGTATGAACGTATGTATGTAGAGTCGGCCTACCGTAGCCTACGACTCCCAAAATAACACGAACGTGAATAATAAGATAGATGTGCCCTATCCTCAGAGCCGAATACCCCAGTTCGAAAAAACATAGCATTACCGCAGCCAGATTCAACTGGATTCGGTTACAACACATTCTTGCTGCAAGCATGTAGTCTCGACTGCTCCCTGGTCGGGAACTATCCCATCTTTTACTTGAGCTGGTCACCTAACTTTCGGGTTCCTTTAATTTGCCTACTTTGACGTCTCGCGAGCTCCCCATGCCGGCATCCCCTTGATCCAGTATGAATGGCATAGACGGTGTTGGCGCGTTAATCCACGGTGTAGGATCAGCCGGTCTCTGCACCGTCGCGGGCCCGCCCTTTTTTTAGGGTATCACTTCCGGGATGGGGAAACGTGACTGCGCTCAGTTAGGACGGACGACCGGGGGCGATCCGATGTCGAATCCTAGAAGATCCAGATTTACCTACTTCAAGCTGTCTCCTGAAGCATTTATACCACTGTCTAAAGCTTGGTCTCTTCGGGCAAAGGATGGGAACGTAGGGTTAAGAGGGTGATTATGTGCTCAGTGAGCCTAGTGGCACATTCCCTCCAACATGTGTCGGCGGGCGCTTTCACGAGGGATAAGGGAAACGCATCGCCGGAATGTGTTAAGAGTTCCTAGATACCTAGGTAGGGATCTGCGCAGTGCACTCCTAGCGGCTTAGCTGGATGTCGTTCTCCTATCATGGCGGACGAGCAAGGCACAGGCAGCTCATGGCATGAGGGAAATGCGTTCTGGTAAGCGAGGTCTAAATTGCTCACCGACTGTCCACCCAGAACCGACTATGCGGTGTTGGGATGAACATAGAATTCGCGAATATCGTTTAGCCTTGAAGTGATCAGGACTAGCGGCAGCACCGCGTAAATAATATACACAACTCTGCAACCGCAGTTCAGAGTCCTATTACGGCCAGTGTCTCATTGATAGCTCAAGTAATGGAGAAAACCGGCTCCATTCATGTATTATACTTCATATTCGACTGCCTATAGCTGAGAAATGAAGTAGTCTGCTACTTTCAGCATACTTCGTCCAATTCGTCATCAAGCGAACCATAGAAACTCATAGCCTCGCCCCGCTGCCAACCTGAAGGGGTGAGGACTCGCACCTTCACGAGCTCGCGTACTTCTTGAAAGCACAAATCAGACTGCCGGTACTCGAGTCATGACCCTGACCCTCGCCTGGCTCGTCGAGCTCCTTGAGGATCTTCTTGGCCAGCACCTTCCCAAGTTCGACACCCCACTGGTCGAAAGAGTTGATATCCCAGATGGCGCCCTCGGTGAAGGTAAGGTGCTCATAGTAGACGATGAGGGCACCCAGTTCGGCGGGTCCGATGTGGCCGCCGACCAAGATGCTGGTTGTGGGCCTGTTGCCGAGGAAGACCTTGTGCGGTACCAGCTCATCAGGGGTACCCTCGCTCTTAACCTGGTCGGCAGTCTTACCGATCATGAGGGCTTCTGCCTGGGCGAAGTAGTTGGACGCCAGCATCTTCTGGTGTAGGTTGTCGGCGATAGGATTGTGAGACTTGGCGGCCAAGATGAAGTCGGTGGGGATCAGCTTGGTGCCCTGGTGCACGAGCTGGAAAAAGGAGTGCTGGGCGTTGGTGCAGGGCTCTCCAAAGAGGATGGGACCGGTCGTGTACTTGGCGGGCGAACCGTCCGAGGTGATGGTCTTTCCGTTAGACTCCATAGACAGTTGCTGTAGATAGGCGGGGAAGCGGTGGAGGTATTGGTCGAACCTGCATACACGTCAGCCCGTGCCCCTACTTTCCGGGGTCAGCGTCTTACGACTTACGGAGCGACCAGGTGCGTCTGGGCGGCGTAGAAGTCGCTGTACCAGATGCTGAGGAGACCGCCCAGGATGGGGATGTTGTCCTTCAGAGGGGTCTCACGGAAGTGCTTATCCATCTCGTGGGCGCCCGAGAGGAACTTGTGGAAGTTGTCGAAGCCGATGTAGAGGGCCACGCTAAGACCGATGGCGCTCCAGACTGAGTAGCGGCCCCCGACCCAGCTCTCGAAGCCGAACATGTTCTTGCTGTCGATGCCGAACTTGGTGACCTCGGCCTCGTTGGTGGAGAGGGCGACGAAGTGCTTGGCGATTTCTCCCTTGCCCCCTGTCTTCTCAAGGAACCACTTCTTGGCGGAGTTGGCGTTTGTGGTGGTCTCAGCGGTCGTGAAGGTCTTGGAGGCGATAAGGAACAGCGTCGTCTGCGGGTCCGAGCCCGCCAGTGCCTCGGCCAGGTGGGTGCCGTCGATGTTGGACACAAAGTGGAGAGTCTGGTCTTTGGCGCCATAGTGCTTGAGGGCCTCGGTGACCATGACAGGTCCGCTATAGGGGGCGAGGTTGTCAGTCAATCAGTCAGCCAAGACGTATGTCCGAAGACGGGGGGGTGGGGAACCCCGATGTCTGCTGTATATGTATGGTGGCTTACAGATCAGAACCGCCAATGCCGATGTTGATGATGGTCGTCAGCTTCTTTCCGGTGAAGCCCTTCCACTCTCCGCTGCGGACCTGTTCGGTGAACTCCTTCATGTGCTGCAAGACGTCGTTGACGCCGCCCTTGGCGTTCATGACGTCCTGGCCGTCGACCTTCATGTCCCAACCGCTAACATTGCGCAGGGCGGTATGGTAGACAGCTCGGTTCTCGGTGAAGTTGATCTTCTCGCCAGCGAACATAGCATCGCGCTTCTTCTCGAGGCCGGCCTCCTCGGCGAGCTTGACCAGCAAGTCGATGGTATCCTCGGTGATCAGGTTCTTGCTGAAGTCGAACAGGATGTCGGTGCCCGAGGGAGAGTTGTGGAAGGTCTTAGTGAACTTGGCGAAGCGCTGAGGGTCGGACGCGAAAGCTTCCTTCAGGACGAACGTCTTCCCAACCGTCTTATAATGCTCTTCAAGGGCGGCCCATGTCGGGAGGGAAGTTGCTTGAGGCATCTTGCGAAAATTGGATGGAGTCAAGTCAGACGAAACAGCTCGAGTCTATGTCGAGTAAGCCAGTGGATTAGATAGCTACAGCATGAGGTACATATGGGCGGAACCGGAAATGTCTGATATAAGAACCAACAGGGCGGGCAGTGTTCCCAGAAGGCGGAGCTGGTACAATGACCATCGTGAGGGCTGAGAAGGGGTGGGTGGGATGGCCGGGGGGCGGTTTACCTGTTTTCCCCTTTTTCCGCTGACAGCTCTCGAAGGCGGGCTAATACGCAGGGGTTGGTAGGCTTAATTCACAGATACGTCTGGAAAATGAAACGATAACCTTGCTGGGAGTTAGGGAAGAGACGACAAAATAGCTAATTCTCTCAAAGACTCGGTAGAGTAGGTAGGTAATATGGAAAGCTTCGGGGTCTGTTGGGTCGCGTTGGTGGTAGCAGAAATACGGATAATAAGATAAGTAATGACGAGGATGAGGGGCAGAAGGCATTGGAATTGGCGCACCCCGCACAAGCTGACAGTGACGTTATACAAAGTACATATATATAGTACAAGTACCTGCTGCTATGTGCCGGTTTGTAGGGCTCTCAGAAGGTTCTAAGGTACGCATAGGTTACCTACCTACACCCCTGCACTAGATTGGGTAAGATGATACACGCACGTACCTGGTATGGAGTGGTCATATGCGGTCCGGCATCTTGCACTCACAGGCTGGCACATATCTGCACAGGCACCTGCGAGCATGCAAACGCCATGTTTTGTATACATACCTACCTAAGTATAGAGTAGGTACTAGGCAGGTATATTTAATAAACGCCGAGCGCGTTCTAGCCATTCCTCTGTCAATTGCGCTGTCTGGCTATCCAGTTATCTACACAGTGTTTGCCCAACTCGAAACCAGACCAGGCACGGGCAAGCCGTCGGCAACAAAGACAGCCTCAGCTTTCCTTAACAGGAGACACTCGCTGTCACCCTTTCGATATAGATCCGATTGTTTCGTTCCAATCACATCCCTTCTTCCCTTTGCGACACACTGGGGCGGCTTACCTGCCGCGACCCACGTCTGCTCCGACTGTTTGTTTGGCCATATAGGATCAATGCCAGTAAAATCCCCTAATTTGGAGTCTCTGTCGGCCTTGTAGAGATTCCCCCCTATTCATATGCCAGAAGTTGAAAAGATCCGTAGTCCCGCCCGCTCTGCAACGAATTCACATCTGTCCATCTGCATGTGTTTGTGTCTAAGTGTCTTCTCCTTAAATGCCAGCCTGTCAGTTGCTATACTACCGCGGTACCAGCCCGTCGTAAGGCCTCCTCGCCTTAAATGTCCCGTAAAGCTCTAACGTCGGTCCTGGATGCTTCCTACGAAAGAGGGGTCTTTGACGCTACCTCCCGCGTCGCCGAGTCCTGCGATAGGCCGGTTATAACTGAATCCCGCGAACTGGTTCTGCATCGTCTCGGATAGCACCGGCCCTTCGACATAAGAGTCCTGCGGTGCTTCCGACGTGAACTCCGGGTCGAAATTGGCCGTATCGAGCGCGTCCACCTAGTTCGAGCCGCGGTTAGAAAAATCCCCAAACTCACACCCACCTCCTCGGCAACTTGACTTACCACGTTGGGTTTGAACGTCGGCTCGTACTTCCGCTGCAGGAGCTTCCGCCAGTCGATGGCATGGAAGAACGGGTGCGCCTTGATCTCGGCGCTTCCGTTGGCTCCGAGACGCTGTGCAGAATCCCGGTTCAGCAATTTGGAGAGCAGGTCCTTGGCGGCAGGCGGTACCACGTCCGCCCCAGGGAAGTGCAGCGGCTCCGACAGGATCTTACGGTACATCTCGTTGGTGTTCTCATCGTAGAAGGGCGGGAGGCCCGTCAACATCTCGTACAGGAGGACGCCCAACGTCCACCAGTCCACCGTCTTGTTGTACCCTTGGCCCATTAGCAGCTCCGGCGCTAGATATTCGGGCGTGCCACAGAACGTGTTGGTCCGGTCCTCGTCCTTCATGTCGAGCTTACAGAGACCGAAGTCACAAAGCGCGATGTGACCTTGGTAATCGAGCAGGATGTTCTCCGGTTTCAGGTCCCGGTAGATGACATTGAATCCGTGCAGACACTCGAGGGCGCAGAGGAGCTCGGCTGTATAGAACCTGGCGCGGTTCACGTCGAACCGCTGTTCTTTCTGTAGGTGGTGGAACAGCTCACCGCCGTTGACGAACGCCAAGACGAAGTACAGCTTCTCGGGGGACTGGAAGGTGAACTTGAGAGGGACGATGAAGGGATTGTTAATCTGGGCGAGGACCGACCGTTCGGCGAGGGTGTGGGCAACTTCGGACCGCGATATGATATGAGCCTTCCGGATCGTCTTGAGCGCGTAGATACGGCTGGTGTCCTTCTTTCGGACCTGCATGACTTTGCCGAAACTGCCCTTCCCGACCACCTTGAGCAGCTCGAAATCCTCGATCTTGAGCTTGCCTGCGCGGTTCTCGACGTATTCGACGCCGATCTTGAGCTTGCCCGTGCCGTATTGTACATCTACCCAGTCCACACCGGCGTGGCCAAGACCCCGCTCCCGGTTGGCGAATTCTGCCGCGGCCTTCTCGCGATCCTTCTTGCTTGCCTTGGGGTCGTCCACAAACGTATGCTTCTCTTCGAATCTCGGGTTGATCCGTACTACGCCGATGAAGATGTCCTGGCTCCGGCCAGCCCCGGATGGCGCATTGGGGTTGCGAATGTAGAGATGCACGTTAAGGTCCGTCACTCGGGAGACATCAAACTTGTACTGAGTGTTGTCGCCGGCCCACAGGGGGTTTTCGGGGTTGCCCGAGACCGAGTTGACAAAGACCTGCATCTTGTCGAAATCTAGCAGGGCGTACGGTAGGTATTTACTGGAGATTCGGCCGTGGTTGGAAGGTATGTTTGAGAAGCCGCCCGCCGAGGTCTGTGGCCTTCCCGTTCCGTTCATAAAGGAACCCGGTCTCTGTGAGGAGCCGGGGCGGACAGAGCCTACAGAACCCAGGGCATTTCCCGTCGACATGGAACCCCCACCATGTTGAGAGCTGAAGGCGTTTCGATGTTGTTCGGGTAGCGAGAAACCCTGACCTTCGTGGAGCGTGACGACGAGGATGCCCGGCTTCGGGGGCTTGACAACGGGCTCTTGGACTAAGGCCTCCGAGGCAGCTGATTCAGGTCGTTCGAAATTAGCATGTTTGACATAGGCAGATCCAGCATAGCGGGGGGTCGGCGAGGTAGAGGGTCGCTTACCAATGGCATTGTCGCTAGGCGTAGGTGTCGTCGAGGTCGCAGGCGGCGCCTTGTCGTCCTTGTCTGTAATGGTAGAGGTGGAAGGATTGCGCGAGAATCCGGCAAGGGGTCCCAGATGGGTTTCCTTTAATTCTGTTGCGTATTATCGCGGTCAGTGTCTTTACCAATCAGAGAACGCAAGTGTCGCCCCGGACCCAAAGCGAGGGAAATGTCGGCTATCGTGTAGGTGTGGTCAAGGAATACATGTCTTGAAGCGATCGTTGATGACTCCGGATTATAACAATTACTTCATCCTCAGGGGGGTAGCGGATGGATTAATCAATCTCCCACTTACTCTTGGTCAACTTCCACGACATAATGCAATGTCTTATGGACTTCTTATAGCTGGGGTGTAAAGAAGACTATATGTGCCTGTTGTCGCGGGGATGCTATCTATGCAAATAGACTGAGGAATATCGTCGCAGAGTCGGAGAAGTGAAGGCAGGGAATCAGGGTGGGGGGTGGCGTTTTGAGGCGCGCCAGACTGGGAATGATTTCAGACAGAAGTAGAAAGGAGAACAGAACGAAATCAGAGGGGGGAAAGGGAAATGAAAAGCAAAGAGACTTGAAAAAGAGGCTTGCGAAGATCCGACGAAGTCGGTGAAGGACCAGCAAATGTGAGAGTGATATCGGATTCTAGGATGCTAGGCAAGTAATGTTTAAAGCAGGAGGCAAGTGAGGTAGGAATGTAGCTACGTAGGGATTTGCCTTGATCATCAATCAGAGTTGGCCCGCTTTGGGGAAAGGGGGGGGGATGTTAATGGGTGATTTGGGTAGATGTTGCTCTGTTTATGTGAGATAGTTAGGTAGTTAGGTACCTGGTTCGTATGAACCTGTGTTAACCTCGGACCCCACCTAATGAATTACCTTAGCAATGAATAACGATTTCCACCTAAACACGCCATATATATAAATTGATAACAAATTAACAAAAATATTTATATTAATAAACTTTGCTTTATATAAAAACACGTTATATATATCGTAATAAGAAACATTTAAAGATTATAATATATAATTATTAAAGTATAATATTAACGTACCATATAAGCAAAACGAATATATAAGCGAAGCAAATAAATTTTAATATATTACGATAATGAATTTAAATAACTTAATTATAACATATTACATTAACGTGCCATACTATTGAACGGTCTAAACCAGTGAGCGGACCAATTTTGCTAACATTTTAATTACTTACTTTTAATTACCCATTTTTTAACACTAACAATATAGAACGATTTATTAAATAAGGGAAAATGAACCTAATTATTCAGGTTAAAAAACGAAACCCGAAATTTAATTATACGAAACTTAGTTCTATATATAAAGTTACTTTAATAATCTTAAAGGCCCGATATTACGGTAAATACGCCCGAACCGATATTATCTTTTTTTTTTACAGAAATTAACGGCGACCAAAAAAAAATCGATTATTGATCGAATTTTTAACTTAAATACGTAAACGTTTTTTATCCGGCTTTAATATATTAAAAATATAACGAATTTATTATTTATTTAATACGTTATAAAACGCGTTAAAAATAATTAAGTATCGAAATTTATTAAACGGTAGAAAAAACTTTAAACGCGTTTAAATCGGAAAATTAATTATTAACGGATTTTATCCGAAAATTTAAAAATATTTCGTAAATAATTCGAACTTATTCGGATTATTATCGCAAAATACGGTATCGTAAAAAAGGATATTTATAACTTCGACGAAACTGGATTTTTAATTAAATTTTTTATAATAACGAATATAATAATTACCAATACCGAAAAATATAAAAAATATAAATAAACGTAATAAAAAAATGAAAAATAAATTATAATTATTTAAACTGTTAATTTTTAAAATTAAGTTATATCGTTATTTATTATTATAACGGAAAAAAATTATTTTAAGTTTTAATAGCGTAATAACTTATTATTAATAATTAATTAAAAAATTATATTAAGTAATAATAATTAAATAATAAATAAATTAAATTTAAAATAAATTTAATATTTTAATAAATATATTCGAACGCGTACGAAAAATTCGAAACGTTTTTTTATTCTCGACGGCTACGAAATTTATTATTTAATAAAATTCGAAAAATATTACGTTAATTACGATATTATTACGCTTTATATATCCGTACATTCTTTATATTAATTTTAACTTTTTAACTTATTTTATTTTTTTATTTTAAAACGCGTTTATTTATTATATATCGAAAACTTAATACGACGTTATTATACCTATATTACCAAAAAAGATTTTCTTGCCGGCTTTTACGATACGTTTAAAGTTATTATAACGTCCGATAATATTAAATTTAAATTCGTAAAAGCTGGCCTTATTTTATTCGATCTTAATAACGTTCTTTCCGAATTCGAAATTTTTTTAGTTATATTTACGCCGATTATTTTTCCGTTAACCTCCGCCGGTTTTATTCGTTTTCCGCTAGCAAAAACCCCTAAAAATATCTATAAAATAATAAGGTAAAAATGTTATTTATAAAAAAAAATTAAAAATTATTAAGGTAACTCGTTAATAAAAATTGTTAAATTGGTTAATTTTTTAATAAAAAATAATTTATTATTTTTACATAAAGTCGCTTTTTTTCGGAAAGAAAACGCCTAATTATATAAAATAAATTATATTTTAAGCAAACGTCGAAAAATTAAAAATAAACATTTTTAAGAAAAAGGAATATTTATTATATAAAAAGGATAAATTTTTTTGGCCGAAAAAGAAGGGTGTGGTAAAAAAATGCTGTTAATAACGGCTAAAGGTAATCGTCGTAAAAAGGTTAAGACCAAAAAACGGAAGTATGGCGTTTACGGCAAGTCCGGATATAATGCGCGTATTTATAAAAAAGCTGTAAATACGTTTAGCGAAGAAGAATCTGATTAATTTAAAGTGATTTAATATGTTATGGTTGTATTATTTGAATTTGTTGTTACGAAATGCTAAGAAACGGTCCGCTTACTGGTTTGGACCGGTTAATAATGTAGTACGTTAATTAAAATTAAAATTATTTTTTGTCGTCGTAAACCGTATTTATAACTTTATAATAAGTATACGTATTATATTAAGATTTATTACGAACGTTATATTATTATTATTTCTTTTTAATTTATATATAATAACTATTATTAATAATTATTAATAACGCGTTTTTATTACCACCTTTTAAGCGGCCAAAAAGCTTTTTTATTATATATAATAATAAAAATTTAATTAAATTTTTTGGTTTTAATAATTTTATATACGTAAAATCGAATTATTGTTCCGATAAATTTTACGACGCGTTTCGGAACGTACCTTATAAGAAATCGTATAACCTTGCCCCGTAACTTTATAACGCGCCCTTTAACCTTTTAATACAACGTATTTTGTAAATATTTTTTACGTATTAAAGCCGTACAAAAAACGTTTGCGTATATAGGTCGAGAATTCGGTCGATAATCGTATTTTTATCGGTTGGCTTTAATATTTTCGAAATAAAAGTAATATTAACTTAAATACTTTTAAATTTAATCGATTATATAGAAGTAAAAGGAAAATTTAGCGTTCGTAATAAACGTTAATATAATATATATACTTATTACAAAGTTATAAATATAATTTATAACTAAAAATATGTTTAATTTTAATTAATTTAATATATTATATTTAAGTTCTTTAAATAAATTATCGTAACGTATTAAAATCTATTTATTTCGCTTATATATTCGCTTCGTTTATAGAGTACGTTACATATAAACCTTGAAAAATTCGAAATTTAAAATAAATAAGATAAATGTTAGCTGTTTTTTATAGATTATGTGTTCTTAATAATAATAAAATATTAAACTAGAAAGTTTCAGTTAAATTTAAATCGAATTTAATAAAAACGTTTCATTATAATTTAAATAATAATAATAATAATAATAATAATACAATAATTTAATTTTTAAAATATACACAATGCAAATTACACTAATACTTTTTGGAATAAGGATTGCA
>QJOA01000822.1:0-25540 GCA_004155915.1 Monosporascus sp. CRB-9-2 | reverse complement strand
CCCCCCCCAACGCCCGGAAGATCGAAAAAAACTAACGGTGGGATACGAAAACACGAAAACAGGGGCGCGGTGGTCTTCAGCATCCAGAGCTGGCTCGGCGAGAGCGAGGAGGCGAGCCGGAACACGGCGACGCCGGGCTACTTCACCGTCGGCATGTCACTGATGGCGCTGGCCGTGACGTACCTGCCGATGTTCCTGCCGCCGCCGCCCGGCGCGCGCGGGGGAGGCACGGGCACCGAGGCTCCGGCCGCGGCGCCCGTTCCGGCGTGATGTCCTTTCTTTCTATTAATAAATAACCGGGTGGAAAAGGGGATGAGGGGCTGCTGCTGCTACTGCTGCTGCTTGATGGGGGGCAGGCGGTGCGGTGTATATAATATCTACGGGAGGGATTCAGGTGGCCCTGCGTTCTACGGTTACGCGCGGAGGGACGGGGAATGGGAGGGGAGAGCGGCCAATGGGATATAGGAATATTCTACGAGAGACAAGGGACCTGGGACCCTTCACCGCCAAGAAGAAAGAAAAGGGAAGGGAGAAGGGGGGGCGCGGCCGACTTCGAAGATTTATGTCATTGTCAGCAGAGGACGCAAGCCGCTTGTACGAAAACGCAACGGAATAAGCCATTTTTAATACAAGCCGATTCCAACATTTCCAGCGAAAGGGAGGGGGGGGCGCCCTCAAACAGCGTGGCGTTGAAGAATAGCGAAGAGCTACAATCACAACCACAACCACAACCACAACCACCGGACCTATCCACGCTGCCAAGGTTGCTACAGACGACCAGCGGACGGCATGTGATACGAACCAAGAGGAGCAAGGTAAACAATGAGTGGGATGGCTGGAAGGTTTATTACAGCCCATTCGATTTCATTCCTTTCCCTCTTTTACCCCGAGAAACCCCTCCCGTTCCCGCTATGTGGATTCAATTTTGGCATCCGGCCGCTGAACAGATGCAATCCAAATATCAAATGCCAATGCCCGCCGCCGACGGATAAGTAGGTTATTAATCAAAGCAGAGGCGGCAGCGGCGGGGGGAGCAGCGGCAGCAGCAGCAGCAAAACGGCTTCCCCTTGGGAAATAATTGAACCCACTGCCGACCCTTTTCTCCTCCCTCGCTCTACCTAGGTGATTACCATATGCCAGCCGTCAAATACCCCGTCGTCCTGTGTCCGCTCACGGAATTTCTCACGACATTACTAATATACACATTTTACTTATCCGCACGAGCTTGATCTGGAGCTCGTCAGCCAGTCTGTATACTGCAGATAAGCACGGCAAGTAGAGGAAGTTATGGGCCACGAACAGGCAACCGTACGCATCTACTAAAGGGTCGATAAATCAGCTAGCTTAACCGATCAGTCCTCATCGAAGATCTGGTACGTGTTCTGGAGGATGGTATCGACGACGCGGACCTGCCAGCCGGCGTCGGCGATGTTACTGCCGGCGCCGGTGCCCATGAGGGTAGGGCCGAAGACGATGGCGAGATTCTGCGAGTTCATGCGGTTGACGGCCGAGTTGTCCATGACACGGTGCAGGTGCAGCATCAGCGCGCGCAGCGTCGCATAGTTGGGGTCCGGGAGGCCGTTGATGATGGCGTGCAAGCTGTCGCGCCGCACGACGTCGTCGTCGTTCTTGGCCGCCTCGATGAAGTCGTCGTAGTGCTCGCCCGTCAGCAGCGGGTCCGGCAGGTCCCGCAGGAACTGTTTCAGCAGCCCCGCCACGCTGTTGACGTCGTGGAAGAAGTTCTCGGGGTTACGGAAGTCGAGGATCCGGGACTCCGAGTCTGTCAGGCGGGTGCTGGCCGTGAGCGTCTGACGGCGGTGCCGATGGAGAAAGGAATAGTGGGGAATAAGGGGGAGGACTAACCGGTGTCAAAGAGGTTCTTCAGCTTGTTGACATGCGTCGCAGAACCGGATAGCCTGTAGATGCCCTCTACAGCGAGGCCGTACAAGTCAACAGCCTGTATGCATTGGTATACAACCATGGGCACAGCTAGGGAGTCGCGCTCATATAATCGCATGAGCGGAATGCCAAAGACCTGTTTATTTCTAGGGCCGACGGTGCTGGGAGGTGACGCTGAGCGCATCGGATATTCTATTAGTTGCTGTCCGGGGAACATGGGAGGCGCCGGATCATTCATTTGGAGAGGAGCCTCTGTGCTAGATGATTGCGTCTGGAACGGCAAGGCTCCAAGCTGTGGTGGGCCACTCTGGGTATTTATGCTGCCGCCCATCCCACCGTCGAAACGTGACTGCGTGGGAGCAAGCTGAGTCGAGTTTCTCACATTGTATGGTTGCTGAACCTGTGATGTCGACTGGTTTAATAGTGCACCGTGACTGTAGCTTCTCTCGTGCCCAATATTCGAAGGTTGACGTTGTGCACCAGACAGCGGTAGTGAACCACTAAGTTGCTGGCTTGGACTATGTTGATTTAGCGGTGATGAGTTCGAGTCCAATCCGCCCGGTCGTGAGCCCATTGGTCCTGGCGGTGGCATCGGCTGCGAGGGCGACGTTGGGTGGCCTGGTTGGTTCGGTTGCGTTGGATGCCACGCCTGTTGTTGGTGCATTTGGTGCTGGTTCA
Source organism: Monosporascus sp. CRB-9-2 (assembly GCA_004155915.1). NCBI lineage: Eukaryota > Fungi > Ascomycota > Sordariomycetes > Xylariales > Monosporascus > Monosporascus sp. CRB-9-2. Next base: position 22,963 of record QJOA01000822.1, on the reverse strand, counting down.
TCTGGTTCATCTGGCCCGTGGACATGTTATGTTGGGGATTGAGTACCTATCTAGATTAGTTCTGGGTAAATATCTCCGAGGCGATCTAAGTTCTCACAGGGTTCCGTTCGTATTTAGGCTCTGAGGTTTTAAGGGGCACCTTGCTATGGCAGCTGGTAATATAGTTTTCGAAGTCCTTCTTGTCATCCACCGCATGGATGACTTCTTTAAGACTGCGGCTGTACTGGGCTGCAAAAGCGGAATTCCTCAAGGGACTGATGACCAAGCCATTACTGAGAAGGAGCTTCTCATTGAAGGAAGCTTTGTCAAGGTCAGTCCAGCCTACAAACCAGGAGGCTTGGCTTCACACTTACCAAACTTTTGCAATTGTAGCGTGGTTCCCGCGTCGCATTCCCTAATAAGGTCCTCTAAAGCTCTGACGGCTTCCGGACGGGTCGTCGACTCCACCGTCGCCTTCTCGGCTTGGTACGCCTGAACCTTGCCCATGTACTCCGTGTCCGCGGCTTGGACTTTGCGCAACAGGTCCTCTTCGTGCTGAGCGGCCGACTTGGGCCCTTTGAATCCGAATACCTTGGCTCCCTGCCTAGCTTCACCGGTCCGCACTCGGTCGTACTCCTCGGCTAAGGAGTCATACTTGGCCTTCGACTTGCGCATGGCGTTCTCGAGAGCAACGAGCCGATTTTCAGCCTCCATGCCGGTCTGCTTCCATCCCTTGCGGTGCTTCTCAGCGACTGCGGCTACCTCCAGCAGGTCTTCATGCATCTGGTGCAGAGACAGGGCAAACTGCACTCCGTTCTCGGCCATCCGTTCGTGAATGGCAAGCATCTCCTCGGTCGCCTGAGCGAACGTTCCCTGCCGATGGTCGTGGTGGTGAATATTGTCTTGGGTGGTCCTACACAGCTTCTTCATGCCTTTTGCGTGGTCATCTTCGAGTACGGATCGTTTCTTTAAAAAGACGGCGAATTCCTAAGACCACACGGGACAAGAGTTACTATACGTTTGCTAGGCTAGGGAAGTTTACGACGTGGAAGCCTACCTTGGCGGATGCGATGCTCTGCTTGAGCCTATTAAGTAGACTAGCAACACCAATCTACGTAAGTATGTTAGCGGCGACAGTTTATCTCGCAGGAGATGTCCATAGGGTTCATACTTCTGAAGCCAGGACTTCTTGGACCTGCTTTAGAACTTGAGGGTCTGGGCCATCAGCCGAACTGCTTCCATCAGCTGGGTCGGTAGCAAGGGCGCCGCCGTTCTCGTCGTCGGGGTTCTTAGCATTTTCTATTGACATATTGCCAGAGGTCTCGTTTGGGTGTGTTTGCGATTTTGGAGAGGAAGAAGTAAGGTCTGGCGATTGGCGGTTAAAGTCAGCCATGTCTAGCGACGGACGAACGTTCAAGTTGACTTTCTGGCCAGTTGATTCAGTTCGGTTGGAATGCGGGTGATTCTTCGGTGGCGATCGGATCACGGTGTTATCAACTCGTTTGCGACAGGTTTCATGCAATTGTGCGACTATATATAACCAAAACCAAAACCAAAACCCAACGTTTGGTCGGTCGGGTCGACGTTAGAAGACCTGCGGCTCGGGTTACTCAAGGTTCGTCCCAAGCGAGGAATAATAAAAATGAACCGAGTTTCCGGGCCGTGCGAACACGAGGTACTGGAACTTTCAACGGTCGCAACCAGTCGCTAAATTACACCCAACCTGACCTAACTGGCGATCGATGTATTGTATGCGAGGGATGTAGCTCCAGTAGGCGCTCCAGTAGGCGCTCCACTAGCCAGCCAGGGTTTACCTCATATCTGCACTTTGAACTTTCTGTGGCTGTGCATGAAAAGCTACGTAATCCTTGCCAAGATGCCAAGGGAGTTACCCTACTGGTGCCTGAGTCCCTGGATATCCGAAGGACAGCTAACATCCTGCTAGCCCAAAGATGGCTTAGTCCACTATTCGACCCCTCTACACGTACAGACCGCCGCACCGACCACATGCAGTTGCTCTATGTTAGACTCTGGCGGCTCTTAGGGGCTGATAATAAAACACATTGGCTTTCGTGGTGTTTTTCTTATCCTATCTGGTGTGCCTGCGGAAAAGGGGCTCTCCATACGCACCACCCTCTCAGAACCCCCCTTTACAGCATCATCCATACACCATTAGCACGGTTACCGGCCCCCAGACCCTATCTTGTCATGGAAGTCTTGGTAATGGCACGCATTGATTCCCTGTAGGCTTGGAGACTGAAGATTTAAAGGGCTGAGAACGACAGTCACAGAGGTTGGTAAGTGTCGTTTAGGGATTTTGGACGTATCTGATTACCAAAAGAGTCTTGTTCCCGAATTAGGACTGGGGGTGTCTTAAATACCCAAGCACCTTATATATGTGGACAAGCTATATATGTATAAATGCAGAGCAATGGCCTGCTGCTCATGCTACCGAAGAGCCATGGGTGATATAATAGATCATAGTATCTAAGACAGGATATGGAGAGTGTCAACTCTAAAGCACGGGAGTTTGAGGGCATTATAACAATAATAATAAGGCCACGAGATGTCCGTTGTGAGATGTGAGTCTAAGAGTGTGTAGTCACAGCTACAGAAACGCAATATAACGAGCGACTCAACATAGCCGCACCCGATCATTTCACACAAGCAGAGGCGTGAACAGACTTTTGTCAATTGTTGTTCGTGTCATGAGTGTATCTCGACTTATAGTAAGAACAATCTCTCATACTCGCCCGTGCCGCTCGCACCTCTCACGCAGGACACGAGCGATGCAGGAAAGAGCCACCTACCTGGCATGTGTTTTTAGTCCATCCAGTTACCATGAGCAATATGCTTCCATTTTCGCTCTTGCTCTCCAACCACACGCCATCTATCATTTCTGGAATTCTTCTACTATGTCGCTCGCTCAACATCTTGGACGGCGTAACCGAAAAGTGCGTTCCCGCTTATTAACATTCGCTATATAAACATACAAAAAGGGGTCTCACTAGGTATGCTTGTCTATAAGGGTTGACTCACAGCCGACATGGACCACATATATCCCAACCCACTGAGGCAAAGCATCCATCCTCCGCGAGCAGCGGAATTCTACTACTGCACCATCCATCGCGTCCTCCATTGCATCCTGCGCACAAAAGCGACCCGGACTCGATACCGTAGCCGGGATCGACACCATAACCGGCCCCGACACCATAACCGGCCTCGGCACCATAACCGGCCTCAACACCGCGGCGTTCCAGAGCGGCCAGCGGATGGCGAGTGCACGTGGCTTTTCTTTTCCTCGAAGGAGGCAGCTCAGTATCGCGCTCACGACTGCCCGGGTCCACTACCGCGTAGCGATAGCAGCGACACCCTGGCGATATCGCTCGGCCAGCTCAATCTCGCGGATGCCGAATCAGATAGCCGGCCCAGCGACGGTGCAGAGCGTCCGGCGCGAGGTTGTTGTCCTGCCGTACACGATGAGGGCGATGCCATCATGTTAGATACCGAGAGCGCAGCAGCAGCCGACGACGACACCGACGTCGTCCATGTTCCCATGTGCCGCCCGGAAGGCGCTCTGTCGTTTATCCCGTACGACAACCCGGCGGTCGTCGACATCGATTGGGACACGTCGCCCAGGTTCACCGGAATCACGCTCTTCCGGTACACAGACATCTTTGGGCGCGCCGCAGTCCAGCCCTCGGGGGAGTGGGATCACCTGCGTCGCTACCTCCGGCCGCTGGACAAAGACGAGAGCCACTGCGATCCTCTGCTCCGCCGGGTCCGCGTCTGGTGCTGCTGGGCGCAGGGCTTCAAATTCCTGGAGTTCGAGCTGCGCTGGGTACTCACGCTCGTCTACGACTTCGTCAACGTCATGGTCGCGCGCCAGAGGGCCGGCGGGTACGGCCACGAGTCGGCGCTGCTCTAGGAGGCCCGCTTCCACCTGTATACCCTGATCGGCGTCGCGGACGACCTGGTGAATCTGTTCAATGTCCAGGGGATGGAATTGCCCTACCTGGACTGGTGGCAGGGCTATGACGGTAGCGAGATACCACATCCGGTGGTTTAGGAGTAGCAGCGTTTTGCATATTTTTCTGTTTTTATAGATATCACCAGAGTAGCGCGGTTGTGCAGGAACAAGGAGCCGATGGAACTTTTAGGGTACCGTCCAGGAGAATCGATAATAGCGACGAATATCCTTTTTCTCCTTCACTTAAGTATTCTGTATTTTTTGAGTCGGGTCTTGATTCCTGTGGCTCCTAGCGGTTTCGACCGGAGCGGCTTGTACTCGGAAGCCTCCTGTAGATGCCAGATCCCCGTTATGGGGCATGTATCTATGGCATCCGCTCTGTATTGCGGCACGACATACTTCCATCGTAACAATCTTTCAGGTAAAGTTGAGACTCATCCAAAATAGTTTCTAGTTAAGGCAAAACCAAAATGGGTTGAAAGCCCTAGAAGAATGCCTGCCCACCTCAGGCCTGGCTACAAAGGTATTAACAATACCGCTAAGCTACTTATACCCTGATCTCGTTTTCACCAGGGGCATATAGGTCTATCTCCCACCGCACTGAGAATTGATATTCACACCCGCTCTTCGCGGTGATATTGATCTAATTATCACCCTATTGCATGATGATTCGTCCTATTTTCCTACTGCATGGATTACCATGGCCGCCAGTTTCCGTACCATGCGAATATCCTCCCACCACGTCTTCTATCCAGTCATCATCACCAGCCATGTTAAGTGGAGGCGTCGAGGAGAAACCTCACTCGCCTCCTCCCCTTTTACCCTCCTCTTTCCCGCCATCCCCGCTAGTCTGTTCTAAGACCCCCAACACTTGCTTACCTCACACAGAACCACCAAGACCGCGATCCCCCCGAAACCCAAACGCTGCATCATCTCGGCGGCGGTCTATCGGCGGAGGACGCAGAGCGACCCCAAGGGAACCTCCACCCGCGCAGCACGGCGAGCCGACGCAACTTCAGCAACGGTAGAGATCATACGCGTACGTTTATGCATATCCACAAACGCCTCCCTAAGATACCCACGATACAACAAAATCCCGTCGGGTAGCCAGCGTAACACATCAGCCACTCGAGTTAGCTAGCCCTGCCCAGTAGGTAGGTATAGGGCACATACAACTAGGTAGGTGCGTGGTACAACAACTACCTACGTGGATACCTATCTGTGAATATCAGCCCCTCCCTGCACGCTCGAATCCACGTATCGCGTCACACGTCCACGATCCAGATCCCTCCGAGGCTAGATACATCGGCACTCCATCCATGTAGCATGAGATGTCCTCGCCGCAATGTCCGCCCTCCTGACTCGGGCAACCACCCTGATTATCTACCCACTTACACCGCCCACCCCGACTGCCCGCCCGTCTACCCTGTTGTCGTACAGCAGCATCGAGTACGCGCAATCATGAGCGAACGCGAACGGCAGAAGAAAGACGACGGTGATCTCGGGTCGTCCGCGGGACGCGCGAGCCGCACTCGCTTCGTGCGCGTGATGCAACTCTTGTCCGGTCTGTCTGACGATCGCTCGGTCTGGCTGTCGTGGAACGTCCGGAATGTCTCGGCTCTTGGCTGGCTGGCTTGGCTGACTAGCGCCGTGTCCGAGACGCGCGTCGTCGCCGCGCGGGTGGTCGGTCATATTTATCCTTTCCGCCTTTCCACGCCGCCGGGCAGCCAGCCTCCTTATCATCTGCGTGTCTGGTCTGGTCTGGTGATTTCGAGCTGCCGCCAGAGAACAAAGCTGGCACGTACACGCACACGACGCATGACGTAGGCCCTAGGTTGGTTAGCTAATAGGTCCTCGCCGCACCCAATGCGACGGCGTCGTGACTTCGAAGCCGGAATTTGTCCCTAACAAGAGCCTGGAGTCGAAGCGAGGAGAACATCACACAGCAGCACTCACTGTCCAGTCCAGGAGAGTCATTGACTAACAAGATGTATGTTGGTCCACTGTTCTTTATAGCTTCCTCCAGGATATACTACAGAATCGAAGCAACCGCTTTCCATTCCTATGCGGCGTTACAATCACCGTTTTCCGACGGGGTATAATTGTTTCGCTTTTATCTCAAATCAGCGCCCTTCATCATGTGCCCTCGTATCATCCTCTCGTTGTAGTTCCATCAGAATTTTAGTATGCGACCGTTGCCTAGTGTCATAGAATCTGTTGCCTGTACCAGCCGAAAGCTCAGAAAACATCCTGGGGCCGAAAGAACCAAAAGGCCCGAAGATAGCACCCTCCAAACCCCTTTTAGGTGAGATACCCAGTGCTAGACTGGGCGGTAGATGAAAGGTCAGGGTATGTATATTACATGCAAACAATATGGATCGTATGGTGATTGGCTAAATGCCGCCAGTAAGTAGAACGCCGTCCAGTGCATGATATCTCGAATCTTGTACACGGCGCGGTCCGCGACAGCTTACGCAATAATGCGAATTAAGGAAATAAGAGGGAGCGAAATCTCAGCCCCAGATGGGGGCGTTTCGGTACGCAGGAGAGTTGTAGCTGTGCAGGACTCGGTAAGGGAGGGGGTTTCCGTGCGGATCGCATGAGCCCAAGCTGCGATTTCGATAATGGCTGCGAGAAACATAGGAAATATTACGTGCTGGTCGATTCAGCTGCTGCGATCCCAAATGGTCGCTCCGTGAGTTGGGGGCATACACATCTCCATTTTTTTGAGGTATTGGTGAGGAGTACGGATCGTTCCGCGAGGACAACCCGGTATGGCCATCATAGCTAGATCGTTGCCGAACTGGTTGTGGATTGGACTGTAGAGCCTGGTCCTGAAAAGAGTTTGCCCTCGAAGAAGCCGCGCTGCTGGGGGTCGAGTATATGCTAATAGAATACTGTCTATCACAGTCGAAAGACGGTCTTTTGAATTGGTAGATATCATTATTAGGCGGGAAATTCTGATTGAAGATGCGATACTCTCCGGTCTGTGTGCTGGAAACCCTCCACTGACGCCCATCCACATCTGGATATGAGGGCAAGGAGCCGGAAGGCTCATAGTGAAGAGAGGGTTGTGTCTGCTCAAATGAATGGCCTCGGACGTTCTCAAGACCGGGTTCCCGGACGATTGGCGTTGCTGTTGAATGTGTTGCGGCGGCATTACGTGGGTGACTACTGGGCTCCTCACGGCTCTCCCTGTGTACAAGCTGAGGCATGCTACGCAAGCGAGGAGCTCTAGGAGGAGTATTTTTCGGCCTGTACGTAACACAGCCTTGGTTGCGTGTTTTCATGCTCACCGGAGGGGGACTCTTTGTCGTTGGAGGGAGCTCGGCCGGTGTTGGAGACCGAGTTGCATACGCTGACGCTTCCGTCGTGCCCTTCGGGGTAGACGACCTCGATTGCAGGCTCCTGGTCGTTGGTGGTGTTGCCGAGTTTGTCCTTGCAGGCGCCGGGACAAGGTGGGCTCTAGTCTCAGTTCCGGCGGCTGGCAATGAGTGCTCTTCGAAACGCTGATTCCCAGGATCGATGGGTGTAGAGCCTCCATTCGGATGACGCGGGGGGTCCAGATGGGTGCTTTCCCCGAGATCTTCAGATTTGACACGCTGGGGCATCGATTTCCTGGCATTCAATTTCCTAGCCGCAAACGATGCGGTATTGTGAACTGTTGATGCTCTCGTATCACCGAGAACCTTGCTCGGATTCGGGTACCGCTGCTGAATTTCCGTATTCGGCGCATTGCAATTTTCCGCTCTAGACGGAGAAATTTGCTCAATCCCATCCCCGGACGCCTCCGCGCTGCCAACACTCAGGATAGTGCCCAATGTATCCTTGCTACGTTCAGATCTCAATATATCGGTCCTTAACGATTTTGGAAAAGATACACTGCGCTTATGTAACTTCTCATGGGCATCTCGAGGCACAGGAGGGATACCCGTCTGCTTGGATGGATGCGTGTGCGTCGTGCTAACTGTGAAAGGTGCTCGGGCAATGCTTAAAAACCTCTGGAGCCCCCTCTGTTTTCGTGCTGCGATGTCAATGCTCAAAGTCGAGTTAGAAGTGGTCAGGCTAGTTGAACCCGACTTAGGCTCCGCTGGAATCTTTGCGCCGACCCTGTTCTCACCACGATTATCGGCTTCGGATATACTAGATTTGCTTTTCTTCAGGGAACTGAGCAATCGACGGCCTCGGCGCGAAGGAGGAGATGTTACTCTCGCTGCATCCGAATTCGTGCTGTGGTCCTCCTCTGGCACAGGCGGCCGTGACGCGTCATCCCGGATATCAGGACCGGCTCCGGTTGAACTTGGCTCTTCTGCTTTGATGCGCCCATCATGAAGTGGTGATTTAGAACAGTTCAACTCACCACCTGAGTGGGTGTCCTGTTCATACACCCGCCTTCTAGAGGAACATGAGCGAAGTGACACATTAGAACTATAACCGGAGTCTGCCTTGGCCAAAGGTTTAAACGGTACTTCCGATACTGGGCTCGCCCCAATCCCACTGTCTGCCCGACTGAGTTCCGTGGAGATCCTTCCGCCTGACGCCGGACTAGGACGGGGTGGGTGCGACTTAGCGTTAGGGTCCATCCGTACGTCCAACACTTCAATGCTGAAGGATTCGCGTGGTCCATCTTCGAAAAGATCATCTTCTGCAGCGGTGTGCTTGCTGGTGACTTGCAACTGGGGAGACCTGGGTCTTGGTGTCGTCACAAGAGGAGATAACTGACCCATTAAATCGTCTTGCAAGCTTTGGTGCGACGTCTGGGCCTCAGTGAGACGACTGTTGTCGTGGCTCAACGGGGTTATTGAATAGGAACGGAGACTGCCTTGTAGAGTCTGTGCACCTTCCGGAACAGAGTAATTTTTCCTAGACAGGACCTTGCCATCATCCCCCATCAGCCGCTTTTCGAAATAGTCGCTCTTAGCTTGGGCCCTTGACGAGGAGTGCACAGTCCGACCTTTCTCATCCTCGCTAGTGGAACCAGCAGCAGGGCTCCTCGCAGGGCTGCCGTTGGTTATTCGCAGAGTGCCAAGCTTGAAAGCTCCGGTTTGCTTGTAATCAGCATCGGACGGAGTGAGAGCACGAGGAATAGACGCCGGGTCATCTGCCGCTAATGGTACAGCAGGTGAGTCAAATCTGGGAGGCTCCGGCGATGCTCGACGGGCGGGAGCGGAAGGCAAACTATTTCTGGTCCTCGGATTGGAGGGCACTCGAGTTGCAGGCGAAGCCGTGCGAGTAGCAACACCAGGTGTTGTTAAAAACGACCTTCTTCGCATTGGCGTATACAGGGAAACTTCCGAACCAGTCCGAGACAATCTGGCTGCTGTTCCCTCAGGAGATTGTTCGCTCAGGCTATTCCCGATCGCCCCCGGTACCGAGAACTGGCCATTAGATATTATTGAACTTTTTTCATATGGCGGTTCCTCGGCGAGGTTTAAAAGCCGCCTCGACTCGTACGATGACGGATCATAATCAGAGGATCTACGCGATCCGTTTCTCGAGAGGCTGCTAAATGAGGCTCTCAAATTAGCCTAGGTAATATCCAGCGACATCGGTAAGACACTTACGCTCGAGGATTCCCACATGAGCCCCAATCCCATGTGCCAGTTATCATTGAATTGGCCCTGCTTGGTCGAGAAACTTGCGTGGGGGCTATCGTTCCGGTACTGCCTCTCCTGCCATAACCGCCCTTCCTCTCCTGAGAGGAATTCGGGCTGGAAAACTGACTCAATGCAGAGCCCCACGGCTCTATACCCAAGAAACCCTCTGCTATCTCGCTGGACCGTACTTCAGTTTCTGATGGAGGGTGCATTGGCGAACGTGGCGAAGTATACTCAGGGCGCAGGGGGAGAGCTTTCGTATTCGGGACGCGGCGCGTGGATTCGGAGCCATTGGGACTCAACAGGCTGATACTCGTAGGATTCCTGGTTTTGGGTTTGGACAGTTTATGAGCGGCCTTTGATCCCTTCTTTTGGGCTTCAGAAGAGGCCGAGTTCCCCATGATTTTGAGGGGAGGATAGCGAAGCCGTTGGCACCGCTCGATATTACTATGCAACCTGTGACGGTTCCATGCTGTACACTTCCGCCAGCTATCAGCGAATCATGGGATAAAAGAGCTTAAGAAAACCCAGGTAGGTAATGACGATAATAGAGTAAGGTAACCGGGAGGACTTTATATACGGACGCTTCCGACTGCCAACTCAACTGCACACAACACGGGGTCCCAGGCAGAATTGTCGGTATGTAGGTAACCAAAAATCGTGTTGGAAGGATGCCACAACTGTCTTACCTATTTACATGTAGTGTAGACAAGCGGAGGCATATATGAAGGGCCTAGACGGGTCTCGTCTGTCCTTGCATTAGACGCCTTAAGACCCAGAATGTGGGTATAAAACCAACAGACCAGACCGCCTGGCTACCTTTGCGTGCCAACGGCTAGACGAGTACAGATCCGTCGATAGTTCTCAGTGAAAGAAGGAACTGAGAAACGAGAGGAGGAAAAGGTAAGACACATGTGTAAGGAATGAGGAAAGACGGAGAACAGAGAGAGACCTGGAGGCATAAAGGCCAAGATACCTATGAGGATAGACGTTGTGACAGAGCTCCCCACCAGAGCAGATACAGTATGTATGTAGGTCTAGCGTACCTGCGTACCTACCTTGGAACGGACTTCCCTCTATTACGCATCAATGATTATAGGTACAAAGTATAACAGGGATGTACGCTGGCAGTAGTAGCCCCGGTACAGCAGCTACCAAGATCATAAATCTATTCCGTATAAGTCCCATCATGCTGGCATGGAAACTTGGAAGACCTTTTTGTTGCATCCAGCAGAAGTTCCCAAAACAGGCGGGTGGCGGAGATGACGGCCACAGCGAGGAGAGGAGGTGAAGGACCACGATTGCGGGTCAGTCTTGACGCCGCAAAAACCTGGAAATGGGACCGTAACAAAAACCAGACCTACTAAATTCCAATAGGGAGTAGCGTCTATCCTAATAAGTACCAAAGTATGAACTTCATTCGCCTCGGTTTATTTGACCCGATACGTTGCCGGATGGTTGATGATGCGTGTGGAGGTGCCAAGGTAAGGATGGCGGTTGTTCCAACTTTAGTTGACTAGGTAATCCCTGGTTATATGCGGTTACAGTGTAGTTCCTAATTATTACAATCGAGATCTCGAGATTAGGACGACACTTGGATGCTACTTTCGAACAGAGACCGAAACAGGCTGGCAAGACTGCAGACAGGCTTTCCCCACTGCCCCCATTTGCTCATACACGCAAGCGGGGGCCTGTTTGCATCATTGATGCGCTGGACAAAGGTAGCGGGAAATGTATCTTTTCGGTAGGGATCTACCGGAGTTCAACAGGATAGAGACCTAGGTCTGGCCCGGAGCTTACCTGCATCTGCATCTTCACCGAATTACCAAAGAAACTTAAATCCGGCTTGTTACGTTTTCGATGTCTCTGCTGTCGGCCATCAGATGGATTCTCCCAGCCTCTGTCTATATAGAGTCCCCTGAATATACGTTGTCGTCTACCTTAGGTCCTGAACTTAGGGTCTCGGCGCTGCGGTTATGAAAGCCCCCAATGACACCTGAAACTCGGCGCGCCTAATTTGAGCTACCCACACCCTGTACATTGATGCAAGCAGCATCAGTATTAGCTACATATAATAGTAGCGGTAGCTGCGCCGCTGGTGTCAAACATGAGGCTGTACAACGGTCAACCCGCAATCGATACGGCCAATGGTCGCAAGAGCCTTTGGCGGTAGTCGTAAGCACCATCGAACGCAATATTGGGATGCGCGTCGTTTTTCTTCCCATCTGATATCTCGACCAAATCAAAGTTAATAAAACTGACCACTTGATCATTCCCTTCCCTAGGTGCGACTTTCTAGAGGAGGGCCATGAGTACTTCCTACCTGGCGTGCAGCATCCCGCTTGGCTGCAATGTCTCAGAACCAACATACATTGGAGTCGTGACTTGACATCTACCGTTTCCCAAATCGCGGGCAAGTCACGGCACACTACGTTAGGTATACGAAATAAGGCGTAGGGTGCTGCCTCCGTTGAGAGGCCGTCTTGTCTTCCCCAGAATCTATCCCAGAGGCTTTCTTGTTCCTCTTGGATCGGCGTGACACGTACCCAAATTATCGAAGCATTGCAGCTGTGTAAGATGCAAACGTACCATTGCGGGTATTATCTACTGTGCTCGTCTCATCTTGCTTTCAAACAATAACAGGCGCACATAAAATCACCTATCTAGGAGTCTACAAATCCAAGGGATGCGGTTGTTGCCTGTTTGTGTCTCATAGGGACTATAGCTAAGCTATTATATACCGCATCTGGCTGGCCGACTGGACAAAGCATGAACAGGGAGTATAATCCTGATTCTTAAGAAACCATATATCTTAAACCAATGATAACCTCTCAAGAATGGGAACAACAAAGCCGTAAGGCAATCCCGGCGCACCCACCCAAGCACCCAGGATGTAAGTATGTAAGGAAGGGCAGCTACGGGATCGATTCCCTTAAGTGGTTGGGTTTGGCTTTCATTAGGTACGACTTCTTCTATGTATGTCTTAAGCGCACGTGGGTGGACCGGCGAAGATGCTCACCACCGATTTACCGAGCGAAGTACCCTATTATCTCTCGAAATTCACTATAAGCTAATGCAGCGCTAGACTGTTATCGGGTGGGGCAGCAATTTTCCCCACACTCGCTTATTTCTAGTCTAACTAAAGGTCGCTTACTGCAAGCAAGAACTAACTGGAAAGAGTATCGCGTCACGGATAGAAATGGGACATCCTGCATCAAGCTCTACATTAGTTTATAACGAATTTCGAGAGATAATACCGTAGGCGGCTCAAGGCCAGGGACGTTTCATTGACGCGGCCTCCGCAGGCCTGTCGTTTTGTCACCCCACCCCTGCTGCCGCTGATGGAGATGCTAGAAAACGTGAGATCTTTTGGAGTGGTCTGATGATGGTGAAGATGCTAGGTAGAAGTCAAGCTCTAGGCTCTAGTTGAAATCCCCCTCCTGACGCATTGTATGGCTCCTTCCCTCAAAGTACCTGCCATCTATGCTAGGTATGGCAAGATCATGCTTCTCGGCGGCAGGCCTACAAACAACCATCCATCCTGCCGATTCTTGCATGCATACATACGACCAGGACCTGAGCCGGAATGAGGGATAACGGCTCGCTCATATGGGGTTTCTGTGTACTCATCTACCTCGCACAAAAACACGGTTCGCAGTAATGCAGACGCTTTCCTAATTGCAGATACTGCCTCCGGAATCAGCAAGCGGTCAACAGACGGTACCACGTTCTCCATATCATCCCGACTTTGTGAACGTTCTACTCTTTCAACCAAAGATGAGAATCGGTCCTAGAAAGAGAATGTTTCTTCCTTTTCCAGGTCTCACAATCGCTTTAGGCGGCCCGATATACTTCTTCCCGCGTGAGGATGATGAAGTGACTAATTCAAGTTAGAAAGAGAACTGGAGGGGGGTCAGGTGGTTGACACCAAAATTCGCAGTATCCGAAATGAACCAAAGACTTCTATAGGCGATTTTGATCCAGCAACAAAACATAAAAAATCGGGAAAATCGGGAAAATGCTATTTACGCAGATGGAATAATTCCAAACGGCCTGGAACTTCCCGTATATCCCTATCTGTTAAGACCAATAAGTTATGGGACGGTTATTTGAAGTGCGCGAATATTGTGTCGACCACCTGGGGATGAATTCTACCGAACTAGTATCGTTACACCTAGGTGGGATGGTGCCGCGTCTCTGCAGTGTATCACCACATATGCGTCTGGCTTGGGACTCCTGCCACTCCCACAGCGACAAATGCGGCTAATTCGTGACGGAAGGCGGCCGCGAGTAGATCGGTCAGTGATTCTTGATATGAACTCTCACACCAAGCGACGCACTTACCTACCTAGGCAGACATTGCGCGTCCAGCAGTGAGGGGTAGTCTTACCTACATATCTATCGACCAGACGCCGCGCACGCTCTCCCGACCGAACTGGCTGTACCCCAGAGTCTGGGGTGCCTTCGCATAAGCCAGCTACATGGGAGAGCTGCTTCTTAACTTCGGACGCCGACAAAAGAGTGAGGTTTCAAACTTGCAAATGTCTTGGCGAACCCTCTAGCCGCCCATCTGCCGGTCAACCCTGCTAGTTCAGATGCGCTGACCTCCCGTTGCCAAAATCCGGCGCTCCTCCTCATCCGGTACAGACATCTGCGACTGCTTCTGCCTTCTTGCTCCCGTCGACTGCACTACCACCTGCGATATATTCGGAGTTCGAGCATAGGTAGCCACGGTTAGACAAGCAGTATGCTAGGCGGAGGTTCAGGACCGAACTCACTGGTGAGGGGAAGAATTCGTGGTCATGATGCTGGGGTCGAGCTGACGAAATGGCTTGCGCATATCCCAACTTGATATATGTGCCATCGTGGAGACGGAGCTAAGGTAAGCACGACAAAAGCGCGAGAATGATGAAGATAAGAACGTCAACCGGCGTTATCGATGTTTCTTAGGCTGCTGTGCGTGTGCGTGTGCCTGCGCGCGCTACTACAGTATAGAAATAGCTGCCACGACACCACGGAATATCATGGGAATATATCCTCCACTGCTGCTTCGCCAACGTATGGTGGATGCTATCACGGCAGGTGCCACCTACCTAGGACCTATACTTAATGTATAGGAAGCTGCCCACCTAGTCAGGCCCTCCTCATGAACAACAACAACACCACCAAAATATACTGGACTTGTTTTTGCTACGAAGATAGGTCGCTCAATCACCTTTTCTGACGAAAGTGTTTAGTGACGCTTTTTATGATGTCTTTTCCTCATTCCCTTGTCCTGTTATAGACGCCATGGGAGGCGGTTATACGTTCAAGCCGGGGCCTGGATGGGAGGCTCGGCACACGAGCGTTTTGCCTGCCGGGTAAGGAGGACTACGCGTTATCCCAATTTCAGTCCTCAACATCTTCCAAACTACCTCCTTATGCGTCTCAACGGAGGCATGAATAAATAAGTATACAGTGCTGTGACGACAAGCCTACGGGTGCAGACACCACAACTTGCGAAGTTATAGTTCCTAATGCTTCACCTCAGGTCTCGCAGTTCTTGGGTCCAAAGCTAAGCCTCTGGCTATATGGTAATGCGGAGCAACTCGAGAGAAACTCAGACGATTCCAAAGATGAAGAAGATAAGGTAGCCGTGCGGGAAGTCCATGAGATGTACAGGCGACTGGACTAGACCCCAGTAGCCCTTATGCCTCTGCTATAAGATAAGTCGGTTATCCACTGCTTTCTTCTACCTACGCCAGGAATTGCTGATTTGAATCGAGCCCGGCTTTGCTTGGATACTGTTCTTCAGAGACACTGGAGAGGGGGCTTGCGGTGCCTTTGGTCTTGGAAAAAGTTGGCCTGATCCTCGCGAGACAACCCAGCTAAGCTTAAGGTTTGCACTACCCACCCACCCACGCTAAAATTTCCACCCGCGGGTACCCGTAGGTGGGTAAAAACTTTCATGGGTAGTTAGCAGGGGTCGGTAGGTAAAATGAAATTACCTACGGACTACTTATCCATAAGTACCCAAAACGCCGAATAAATAATTACCCACGGATACCCATTTAAGATTTAAATATTTATTATACAAATATAATTTAAATTAAACCTTATAAAAATTAAAAAATTTATTAATTTAAATCTATATTTAATAAAATACTTTATAAATATTAATTCCTAAATCAAAACGCTTAATTATTATACCTTATAAAAATTAACTGCTTATATAATACCGTACTAATTAACGTATTAATCTACGTATTAATTTACGTACTTATTTTAATTATAAAGGTTTTAATCCATTTTTTAAATTAATTACTTATCCCGAATAATTTCTTATTCCGAATTAAGCTTTTTAAAAAACTATTTATTCTTTTTATATTAAAAAAATTATTAATTTTTTTATTAACCTTATATAAACAGCTTATTTTTATCCTAAACTTATTAATCGATAATATTTAATTAAAATATAAAGTTAACGATAAATTAAAAATTAAAATCCGGATATTTAAATAATTTTAAATTAATATTATTACCAAAATTAATAAGCCTAAATAAAATATTTGGTTTTTAATTAATAATTTTTTATTCGTTAATAATAACCTTTTATTATTAAACGCGGCGGGTTAATTTATTAATTCGTTTTTTACGTTATTGCTTATTTTATTAATTTCGAACCTTTTTTAATACCGCTTTTTATACTTTATTTTAAGTTTGGTTACGGTTTTTAAAAAACGGATTTGGTTTATATAATTTGCGAATTTTGTTACCGTCTCCGGGAAAACCAAATATACTTACCGGTTTTATAATTTCGATTACGTTATAAATTAATTTTATATCCTTTATTATTAAAGTAACCCGTTTATTATAGATATAACATAAATTAACAGTTATAAGCAATTAATACGTAAATTAATACGTATATTAAAAAAGAAACGTACCGGTAAAAAACGTTACGAAAATAGTTTCGGTTACTTTTTAAAAAACGTTAAATATTAATCGTTAAAATTTAAAATCCGTATAATTTAAACCGTAAATAATTTCACGTATAAAGCGTTAAAACGAAGCTTTTACGATAAATATTTCGGTAATTTTTTAATAACGCTTAATTTTTTTAAATATAACGGTTAGAATAAAATTAATAAAAATTAATTAATAAAATATTAAGTATTTATTATTAAGCTTAAATTGTTTAAGCTTTTTGATTCGGCCGGTTATTTCCGTAAAAATTTTTTTAATTTTGCCTTTAACTTTATTTTTCGTTTTGTTTTTGGCCTTACCTTTAACCTTAACCGGATATTTACTTCCGACGCTTTTGGCGGTTAAAAGCTTATACGATATTTTTAAATTAAAATTAATATATAAATTAATATACGGATTAATATACGGATTAATATAGGTATTAACTTACGAATTTTCGTATACGTTATAATTATATAACTATTTATCGTATCCGGAAAGTAATATAAAATCCGAAATTAATTAATTAAAGTTAATTAAAAACGTATAGTTACGAAAAAATGTAATTACGTAAAACTTTATAATATGTTGTATATATAATTTGCAATACGTATATGTATAATTTGTAATATATTATAAGGTAAAGTTATAACGGTAACTTAATAAACTTATTTTTTTTAAAAAATTTAATAATTTAATTATCCAATTTTTTTTAAAAAATTTCAAGTTAAATAATTTAATTAATTATAATAAAATACGAAAATTTTTCTTAAAAAATTTTTTTATTTTTTTTTATTTTTTCTTATTTTTTTAAAATATAAATTTATATACGTAAATATTAAAAATTAATTATATTATAAAAATCTTAAATCAAATTTATCGTCTTTATTATTAAATATGTGCAAATTAATTAATATTACGTTTATTCCTTATTAATATACGTTTCCGAACGGATTATAATAACTTTTTAGGATTATTATAAACTTTCCTTTTCCGTATTCTTACCGATCTAGTCGTAACGTTTCTAGTTTTTATTTACCTTTTAACGCCTAAATTAACTAAAGGTAACGATAAGTTAAGTTCCTGCTATACGGTAATTTTATCGTGAACTTATTATCTTGGTAAAAAACCGGTTGTAGTTGAGGTTATTTCATTATCGACTCGAAGTATAATAATTTAAAAAGCGGGTTAGGAATTATTAATATTACTAATAACGGAAACGGAATAAATAACGTTTAAACCTTATTTTTCCGAAAATCTCGTATAAAAAGCTTTTTCGATTTTTTTTTATCGACGTTCCGTAATTTAAGTAAGCTTATCGTTTTCGGTATAATCATATTAAATATTAGGTAATAAATCTTTTAACCTATTTTGTAAATAGGATATTATAAAAAAGTTAATTCGGAACATAAGGTACGTTAATTCGGAACGGTTATACGAATAAATTAATTTAACCTAATTTTACGTTCGTTTTATTAATACGGCAGTAGCTTAAATATAAAGGTAATTACGGGCGAATACGGCCAGCTTAAAAAAAAACGTTTTTATTTTACGCTAAAATGCAAAAATATCTTGGTTAAGGGGCAGGCTTACGTATTAATTAACGTATTAATTCCCGTATCGAAAACTTATATAATTTATATATTTTTAGGTAATAATCGACGATTTGCTCCTAAAGTTAATAATTATCAGAAATTAATAAGTTCAAAAAGGTACGTTATTAAAAGTTAAAATAATTACTTTCCAAAAAAAAAAAAAAAAAGTAATATAAAAAAATACCTTTTGAAAAATTTTAATGTTATCGGTTATAATTTTCGATAAGTTTCGATTAATACGTTATCTATTAAAAAGTTTCGTTACGTTATTTCCATATTTTTCGTAATAAAATTTATAAACATTTTTAAAGTAACGAATTATTTTATTACGAAAAAAGTTGTTTATAAACGATTAACCCAAAAACGTTTTTTATTTATCGAAATAAAGTTTTATTTTCGAATCCGATAAAGGATATAAAAATATAATAAGGATAAAATAATACTTATTATTTTTGAAAGTTTTATCGATATAATATTGGTAAAATTCGGAATAATTTTAAATGGTTTAAAGTAAGTTTTTAAAATAAGGTTATAAAATATTAGTAAAAATTCGATTTTGTAAATAAATTTCGTATTTACGAAAATACTTTTTTATAATTTTAAACCTTATAAAAATATAATTATAATTCGTTTTTTTCGAAACGCCAAAAAAAATAATTAATAATAAAAACGGTTTGTAAATATCGATTAAGTAATCGATAATATTTTAAATAGTTTCCGTAATTTCGAAGCCAGTTATTTTTTCGTAACGTATATAGTTCTCGATTATAGGTTTTAATCGACGAGCCCGGATAAGTATATATACGACGGAGCTTTAATAAGTCCTTACGTTTCGAATAATTTATAACGGTTTTTAAATATTTAAGATACCTTTTTTTTAAAAAATAGTTTATATACGTTTAAACCGTTATTAACGTTTTATATTAAGATTAAAATATATCGATAATTATCTAATTTAAATCGATTAAAGGATTAATACGAAAATTAATATAACGTTATTAACAAAATAATAAAGGTTAACGTACCTTTATTACGATACGATTAGCCGTATTAAATTTAATTTGCTTAATTTTGGTTATCCTTTTCTCGTTTTTTTTTATTTTTAGGCCCGCCTGATCTTTTATTTCAGTATTATTAATAACTTTTAACCGTTTAAAAAAACGTTTGTAAATATTTTATAAAAAATGCGAAAAATAATGGAAATAATTTACCCCGTTTATTTATTCCTATTTTTGCTTATTTTTTTTATACATTTTTTAAATTCCTTTATGCTAAAATTCGTTCCGCCATCCGTTATAATAATTTGGATTTTTATATAAAGCCCGTATTTTTTTAACGTTTCGTATAATGCTTAAATATTTAACTTTCTTTTTTTATCTTTATATAACTAAATATTAATTAGAACGTATTTAAATATTTAATTTTTATCGATAAAATAAATATATACGCTTTAAAAAACTTATACTAAACCAAGAAAAGTTCAAACGTTTATAATTATTAAAACGTAAAATTCGGGAAAAAAATTTTGCAACTTTAACCATACAACTTCTTTAACGTATTTTTCGCATTTATCCTTAAGCTTACGGGATTTTGGAAAATTATAAATAAAGTATATATACCGGACCTAATTAATAAAATACGGATTTTTAACAAAATAAAAAGGTAGGTATAAGTTAATCCATATTTTAATTATAAAACGATTATCTTTAAACAAGATTTCGGTAGCGTAAAGCGGATATTATTAAATTATAATTAGTACGATAATTAATACGATAATTAATACGTACCAAAATATCTTATTTATAATAAAACTTATAACGGTTTGCATTTTTTTATTTCGAGTTAACCTTTTTTTTTTGCATAATTTATTATTTATATAATTTTTTAACGTAATAATGCCATTATTATTTTTGCTTAATTTCGGATATATCCGGGTTTTATAACAAAATTTATAAATTATTATAAGTTAACCTATTTTTAAGGTCGCGCTATAAATTTAATTTTGTTAATATCAAAACGTTCGATTAAAAACGAAAATTTTTTAAAAAAATACTTCGTTTATATCGTTATCGAAAATAGTTCTTTTTTAAAACCACGGCCGCCGCATAAACCATACCTTAAATATTTCGGCATTTTCCGTTTTATAAACATAATATATTAAAACGTTAAATCGTAAAAATAATTCGTTTATTTTTTATACATTATCTTAAAATCCTAAGCTAGTTCCCGGTCGGGTCGGAGATTTAGCTTTTTTAGCATATTTGTTACTTAATTCGTTATTACCCGATTCGTTAAAATCTTTTTCGTTCTTTTAATTAAATTCGTTCCTTAATTCTTTATTACTTCTTTCCTAACAATCTATCTCGTCGAATACGTAATCATTTCCAAATTCGTTCCCGTCCTTAACGTTCGGTTACTTTTCAAATTTAGGTTCGCCTTTATTTTCGCCTTTATTTTCGCCTTCGTTTTTATCCTTATCGTATAAGGCATTACCTAATTTCTGTAGTTAACTTTTTATTTCGAAAACTTTTTTATTTAATCCTAACGTATAATTTTTTTTGTCGGTTATAACCCGGTTAAAAAAGTCGATAAAAAGCGGTAATATATTATAATAATAAACTCGAATAATATTTAAAATATATTACAAATTTCGTTATTAAACGTAACCGTATACGATTAATACATTAAAAGCAGAAAATTAATACGTTAAAAATAAAAAATTAATACGGACGGAAACGTAAAAATAATATATATTAAATATAACAAACGGATTATTTATTTTCCGACCTATTTATTTAACGCTTATTTTATTCCAAACCTTTCGGATAAATTTTTTTAACCTTTTATTTTTTTTCGAACCTTATATAACCGGAATACCTTTTTTTATAAATAAAATTATACCTTTATTATATCGCGTATTAAGCGATATTATAAAGGAAACCTTAATTAACCGTATTAATATACGGTTTAATTATTTTATAAATTCGTTTATTACCTTTATTATTATTATTATAACGATTATTAGCAGTAATAATCTTAATTTTTTAAAAAACGAAATTTTTATTCCGGAAATTTAAATAATAAAAATTATTAAATTATCCCGATAATAACCGCCGACTACTTTTATATCTGGACAAAATATTATTAAGTAAAGGTAAATTTTAAAACAAAATATTTACGGTCGCTAAATGCAAAAAAAAAAGGTTAAAATAAAGATTTAATATTATCGCTTTAAATCTAAAAATAAGTTATATATTTTAAATTAATACGTTAATTAATACGAATTTAATTTTAAAAAGTTATAGCGTTACGTAAAATTAAGCAATTTTAAAAATTATATATTCCGTTAATTCCATAATATTTCTTTAAATTCGTGGTCCGGCAGATTTTATTTAATATATAACCGAAAAATAATTTTAAAATTTAGCGATTAACGTTAAAAGCATTATAAAAAACGGCAGAAAATAAATTAATTACGTTATTTACCAACAGTAATTTATATGCGATTTATGCAAAAAAAGTTACTATTTACCCGAAAAATTTCCGTTTAATTAAGCAGATTTGTAAGTAAATAAGTTCAGGTTTTTTTCTTAATATTATATAATAAATATTAAATATTTTTTTAAAAGGAAAATTTTTTATCCGAAATTTAACCGGAATTTTTTTTTAAATGGATTAATTATATATATATTTACTTAACTTTTTTTAATTTAATAATTAAATACTAAATTTCCTTTTTAATATATTTTTATTAAATAATAAAATATTTATTTAATTTTTTTATATCTTTAATCGTATTAATAATACAACATTAATTTTGATACTTATAATTAATTTAAAATAAATATTATATTAAATAAAATATTACCTTTTTACGTTACGGTTATTAATTAAAGGTATAAATATACCATATTTTTAATATAATACGTATTAATTTTTATATTAATCGGTTTTTTGTTATATTTAATATAATATCGGCTTCCGGAAAAAACGGTAATAAACTTTCTCATAAACGTTATAAATTTAACGATACGCTTTTAAATAATAAATATACCGCAAAAACGTAAAAACGTAACGAAAAATTTTTTCGCAAAAATTTTAACAAAAAGGCCGTAAAAAATACCTAATAAATATTACGAACCAAAATCTGCCGTAATAAAACGGCTTAAGATAAAAAATACTTTAAACTAAACCTTATTATTTAAAATAAAACTTACCGTAATATTATCGATACCGCCAATAATTTATTATAAGTTTTATTTTTAATAACGTATTAATCTTTATATTAATTACTTTTAATTACTTACAAAATAAATATTTTAAATAATTCGTAACTTAATATAATATCGACCTTAAATTATATTTTGGTATAATAAAAACGGTTACAAATAATTCGGATTAATTATTTTATAAATTCCTTAATTTAAATAATAATTTTCCATAAATATCCGTTAATAAAAAATAAAAATTTATTCTTAAAAAAAAATTATCGAAAAACGAACAAATTGCCTTATTTTAATAAAATAATATAACCCGCCGTTACCTTTATTTTTAAAAATTCGAAAATAAATTAACATTAACAATTAACGATACGATATATACCATAGCCGAAAAATTTCCCGAATTATTAAAATTAACTTCGGATAAATTTAACGTTTTATTATTAAATATTAAAAAAATAATTTTTATTTTTTTTATATTTATTTTTTAATTTTTTTCTTTATCCTTTACTTTAATATATATTAATTAATTTTTTTTAAATACTTAATTATAAATTTAATCTTAACCTATATTCTAATTTATTACCGTTATATACGAAACATTTTGCCCAAATAATTATTAATATAATCGTAAAATATACCGGACAAAAAACGTTT
>QJOA01000821.1:0-25595 GCA_004155915.1 Monosporascus sp. CRB-9-2 | reverse complement strand
GCTTCTTGGCTGATATAGCCTACTTTAACCTTTTGTTCTAGCAAACCTAGGGCCACAAATCGAAGCGCTTTCAAAGCCCCTTTGAGCCTTTCAACAAATCACCTCATCTGCCGAAATACACATATATAATCTTTTAATTATTATTTAATTTTGTTTTATATGGTAATTTTTATTACCTACCTGTAGGTACCTTGCGAGTTAGGAAATTCTCCTTAGGTGGTTGGTTAGTGTAACTCTTACAGCAACTCCGTTATGGATCGCGTACAGATAGTTGTAGGTCAATTCTACCGTTATATCTGGTCATTTGTTCGACAGAATCCCAGAGTACAGGTCCCAGAGAGGACCTCATACCGCTTATCCTTCATTCCGGTCATCCTGCGGCCATGACTTAGATTGCCTGTCTCAATCTCTCAGCGGAGTACCACCGAAATAAATTCACCGTTGTAGACTCCTCCATTATTGATGGTGTCAGGTTAATGTTGGTTGACTGCTGCGGTTTCGGGTGGCTGAGTAACAATAACCACATGGGATCGCACATGAATCATGTGTGTGCGTGACGAGGTCTGCAAACAGAGCTTTGGGAATGGAAGCTTTATTATATAGGTTTAAATTGACTCTGTTTCCATTTGAAATGGCAGTGGCGGCAGACCCTGATATAGCTGAATAGCCAAGACGAAATCTCGCCGGCAACCACAGTGATCTGCTTTCTTACCATACAATCTAGCAGCAGGAGCCGCCTACGCCACAGCAAGATTTTATTTTAATGAAATGGCAAACACTAATCCCCTAGTTATCTCACGCCCTTGAAAGTCTCATCTCCCAGATCGATCACTCTCAGTTCGCCACGGGCTTGACAGCATACACCTTGAAGGAACCTGTGAAGGGTTAAGTGACAATACATGAGGCGAGCGACCAGTGCACTTACCTGCCCATTCATTAAGGTCTGTGATCCCCAGTCGAGTAGCCAGTGTCTTGGCCTCACCGACCATCGAACTCGTCTGGTTGTGGCAGGCACACGCCAACGAGTTAGTTCCACAGCATAACTCCTTTTTCTCATGCTCGCAGCAACTCTCTTTCGCCTCTGCACTGCAGCAAGACGGTGTCTCCTCTTCCTCTTTGACGGCGTCTGCCCCACAACACGATGGCTTAGCCTCGGCGGCGGTAAAGTACATATTCAAGTCATTCTTGCTGTCTACGATGAGAATATCTGGTAAAGGTCAATTAATCTTGATCATACTTTAGGGGAACGAATCGATTCAAATTACCGTTAAAGCCTGCATTCTTGAGAAATGCGTCGTACTCGCTGACCTGGCTAGCCCCTGCAACGCACCCGACGTATAGAGCAACGTTCTTCTTGATCTCCTCGGTAAACTCCTTGCGTGCCAGTATGTCGCTGATGGCAACTCGGCCGCCGGGTTTGAGTAATCGGAACATTTCATTAAATGCAAGCTGTTTGTCCATTGGAGGGACAAGGTTGATGACGCAGTTGCTAATGATGCAGTCAGCAGTGTTGTCGGGTAGCGCGATCGAAGTGACGGCGCTCTCGATGAAATGGATATTTGAGGCATTGGTGCGAGCTTTGTTGGCATTCGCCTTGTCGATCATATTCTAACACACTGTATTAGACAGGTATTAGACCCTATCCGGAGAGCAAAAACTGCGCACCTTGTTCATGTCAATTCCGATGGCCTTGCCGGTAGGGCCGACTCTTTTTGAAGCCGTAAATACATCGAAGCCAGCGCCAGATCCAAGATCAATGACAGTTTCGCCCTTTTGATTGTCAGCGAAACGACATGACGCAGGGCAAGGACATACAGACCTCCCTCAGCCTTGCGAGTGCAATTGGGTTGCCGCAGCTCAACCCCAGATTCGCACCCTCAGGGACGCCATCGAGCTCTTCTTCCGTGTACCCAAATGCTTTCGCGACGGTTTTCTCATACTGGCCGGTGCCGCTCTTCGTGATTGAACCGTATCGCCTATTAATCTGGTCGTAGATTTCCTTCGACTCCATTGCCAGTATCCAGCGGTGCTAGGCTAGAATAAGAAAGAGTGTCCGATGGATGCGAATACGCGGGGGTGATAGATAGATGCGTAGTGGCGAGGTGATAGATATATGCATAGCCCTTGGGAGTGCATCGATATGTCACCGTTTAGGATATCCCATTGGCATGCTGAGAAATTATTACGGACGGTACGAGAATCAGCTGATCTGGGGCTGACAGGAGGCTCACGCTGGGAAGGGGGAGATTTGTCTTGCGATGCCGTCCATGCTAGTTTGTTGCCGACTTGTTCCGTCATCCAGTCTGAGACCACGATATGTAAAAATCTCCGAATTGCGATATTCGTATATATATTTTAAACTATTTCAATTATTTTATAATCATACATTATCCGTAAGCACTTATTAAATTTCATTAAATTTTTAATAATTTTAATTCTTTATATATATCGACTAGTAACCCTGTAGCATTCGCCCATTAACCTTAGACGGCCCAATTCCTTCATATCCTTAGCCAGATCTTAGGAAGTGGGGTCCGTCATTGGGCGTTTTTGGCTGTTAATGGGGCAATGATTGGAGTAAGTGCTGACTAAAACGTCAAATCGATATGTCACCGTTTTCTAGACCAGACATAAATGGAATGGAAGCAGCTGGGTGTCATCGGTGACATATCGATAATAGGTAGTGACTCACCATGGCTCCGGGGTCCTCTTCGACACGACGCCCCAGGGCTAAACGGGTTTCAGCCCAGCACACCCTTGAGCGAGTCCGCAACAATCAGCGTCAGCATCGTGCTCGTCGGAAAGATTATATTGTAACGCTCGAACAGCGACTCCGCGAAGCAGGACAAACTATTTCGACCCTCAAAGATCAGGTTGAAGAGCTTCAAGAGGCGTTGACACGATGCCGCCGCCAGTCACATGTCCAGAACGAGGCAGATTGTCCCACGCTGCAGCTGCAACAACCTCAAGTTCAGGATAGCACATTACCGCAAGCTTTTCCTGACATTCATGACGAAGCCGTTCAGGCATACGGTGTGTTCTCTGACACAGAAGATCTCGGAGCTTGGGAACTACCCGCCGCGGCTTCTACCGAGCCCTTGGTTTCTGACGACCAGCCTGGATTGGAAGTCAACGCCGTCATCTCTCCTGCAAGTCATCCGGCGCTTATCTCCATAGATCGATCACCTGAATTCATGCCTGAGCCCTTGCTGGTTACTGAATATGCCTCGGACCAGGCCGTTACAGAGGCTGGAAGTCTGGTACCCGCAACAATCATGCAAGACCAGATAACGACCGCAACGACGCCCTGTTGCTCCAGTTGTCCCTCATCGGATTCACAGCCGAGCGTCAACACGATACAGCGAATGGCTCTCGTTCCGAGTCAGGAGACTCCTGTACTAATACCCGAACACCTATTCCAGCCAGCGATAGAAGCCTATTATCAAGAAAATGCTTACCATGAGTCTACAATACTTTGCTCCGAGGCGTATATTATCATCGCACAGCAGAACTTCAAGGGTATGAGTCAGGAAGACGTGGCCGCCTGGCTATGGAACGGCTTTCGCCGGTCACGTCACCCGGGTGAGGGATGCCGCGTGCATGCGGATATGCTATTGAGTCTACTGGCGTTCATTAGCGACACCTGAATCTGACTCCTGTAAAATACCCCAACATTGACGTGTGCTGAAAATGCTACATTGTAACATTTTCTGCGGGCACTAAAGGCAGGTGAAAATAGACGAGAGTATCGACTTAATCGCCTCTCTTCGGAGTGGACGTCCAATGGTACCATTGCTTGTTCTAGTCTGGTTTTTATTCTCATATGTCCATCTTCTCTTGTGGTAATGCTCATCTAGGGACGCTAATACCGAACTTCTCATAAGGGAAATTCTCTAGACTGAGAAGTTGTTCACCCCAGCCATCATCGAGCACACCGAGTTGTTCTTCGTCCCCGATATCCACTAGCCCAATCCTTCCCGCTAAGACTTCCCCCTCTTTACCCACGTACTCAACCGCCAGTTTCGGATGCGGAACCCACACTACACGCATTCCTGCGCGTCTCCCAGCCTCCACCCCTATGACGCTATCCTCGAAAACTAGACACTCATTGGGCCTAACCTTCGGAGTTCCCTCTGGAAGAGTATCGTTGATAGCCTGCAGCGCCACGAGGTAGATATCGGGTGCCGGCTTCCCTCTGCCCCTTCTTATCCTGGGGTCATCACCGAGCACCCTGTGCTTCTCTGGGATGAGTTCAAGGACCGCTTTCGTCACCGCACCCGAGGTCTTCATGTCGTAGTTGTACTTCTCGCTGCTGGTGGCCAGCGCGACCTGCACGTCGAAGCCATCGGTGTTCTTGGCGCGCCGGAGATCCGAGAGTAGCTTCTCCACACCCGGGAGCGGTTGGCATTCGGGGAAGTGGATTTGTTGCTGCTCGCGCTGTTCTTGCTTGAACTGCTCTCTCGAGATGGGTAGCTGGGCCCAGTCGTGGAACGTGTCGCCATTGGACGAACCGGGGACGCCCATCAATTTGGCCTTCAGCCACCACGGCAACCCGGGCCTCCCATACTTCTTTAGGACGATGTCGGCGCAGAGCTTGTAGATGTCTTCCGTGTTTAGTAGCAGTCCATCCATGTCGAACAGGCAAGCCCGGATAGGTACAAATGCCGGCGCCGCCCCAGTCCCCGATTGGTGACCCTGGCAAGCAGACGTCATGGCTAATGGAGTTCCTTAATATCTGTCGAGGTATCGAAGTTTCTTGGACGTCTATTAGCTGTCCAAAAACCAAATGCTGACTGGTTGCTAGAGCTTGTCGTTGTCAGATGTTGTGAACAACCCCTCCAATTGAATGTTGCCCTACTGTATCTCCGCCGGTTGCCGAAGGAGTTGCGCCCTAAAAAAGTGCAAATATGCAAGAACAGTTCAATGTACTTCATGCAGCTCCAGGTTATATGGCCTGATGATGCGAGAGCCGTGAAAGTTGGAAGAAAAAGACGGAAAACCACCCACAAAGTCTGAAATGTGGTATGCATTTCTCACTGGCTACCTGATCATACTTTTACTGCTCCGCATTAGCCGAGTGACCCAACTCCAATTTCGTCGCGACATCTTCCTCCTTTCATCCTGAGAAAGAAGCCGGCAATTATTCGGGCGCCTAGTAATTAAAGCTTCATTTCCATCGATATTCATCGGAACTGTTTCCCATTCAAAAACATTCTGTCGCAGTAATGTCCACTACTAAGCTTGAGCTCCGCACGGCCCTCGGTCCGGTCTACCGGGATGTGCTACCGAACCCACCCCGGGACTGTACGCCGGAGGAGATCCCGGTCATCGACCTAACGCCAATGTTCTCGGAGGCGCTTTCGGAACGCCATAAAGTCGCATCTCAGATACGATGTGCCGCGGTGAACAATGGCTTCTTCTACGTCAAGAACCACGGCATCCCCACCGAGGTGATTGCCCGGTGCAAGCAGCAGGTTTTGAAGTTTATGCGACAGCCGCAGGAGCAGAAGGACCTGCTCGACTGCAGGAACCACAGCAAGTATTATAATGGTTATCATGGACATAGGAAAACGCAAATCTCGCCCAGCGAAAGCGTTGATTTGAGAGAAGCCTTCTCGTTTCGATACTCCCCCGAGTTAGATCCGGACCACCCTATGGACATATCGCAAATACCCGAGGAGGTGAGGCCATGGATAAGGGGAGAGGATTTCGTGTGGGAGGGGACCAGGCACCTACCGGGCTTCAAAAATGACTGCCTGGCGTATTGGGGCGGCTGTCTGACTTTGGCTAGAAGACTGGTAAGGATGTTCGCCTTGTCGCTGGGCCTTGCTGAGGATTACTGGGACGACAAGGTGACGTATCCTGGTGCTGATGGAGTCTTTAACTACTATCCGCCAAGGAATGAAGAGGAAATCAAAAAGGGTTTTGTCGGCCTTGGTAGCCATACCGACCTTCAACTCTTCACTCTGTTATGGCAAGACCAAGTCGGAGGCCTGCAGATACTTACCAAGGAAGGACAGTGGATAAAGGTAAGTTGGAGGAACGCACTTTGCGGGTATACCATAATTAACGATTTGAAAAGGCACGGCCGGTTGATGGCACTCTAGTAGTCAACCTCGGCGACTTTATGATGCGGCTCTGCAACGATATCTATAAATCGACCGTTCATAGAGTCACAAATGAGTCTGCTCTGGAGAGAGTCTCGATGCCTTTCTTCTTTGGTACCTAGCTGAGTGGTCTGTTTCTCACGGAGTCCTCATCTGATATTCAGCAGGTCTCAACTTCAACTGTGTTGAAGGAGTTATTCCTTCCTGTACCTCGGAATCTAATCCGGCGAGATACGAGCCCATATCATGTGGTGATTGTTAGTCAGCTGATGACCCCGCTTGCACTCTATCTCACTGACAACCTCAAGGGTGCCAGAACAAGTTCAAGATCGAGCGAGAAGAGTTTCTGAAGAGGGAGGAGGCAGCGAAACTGTTGGCGCCGAGTGCCGTGGTTGTGAGCGGATAAGGCGCCCTCGAGGCACATTCCCACATTCCAGGATTATCGGCCTAGAGATAAACAACCACTGAAATGGCCTTGGGGTGTCGGTGGTCATTGAATATCCATAAGCTCGTAGAAACAGGCCACACAGATCGAGAGCTTTCCAAATTTTGAAGAGATCATAGCACCTTCTGAATAAGCTCGATAACGTCGAAGAAAGCTTCTCTGTCATGCTTAAATTGCCGTATGCCGAGGCCCACAACAAGGGTGCGACGTTCCTCAGGGTCATGCCTTGCGATATGACTTCCAATCTGAACTGCGTAGAGCTGTGCTAGAGACTCACGCTCTTCCCCTCCACCGCCGAGAAGTGTCTTGGGCGTTAGGTGAGCCATAGGCAGCAGACTTGCATTTGGTAGGGACATGTCTAGGAGAGCCGGAGAAGGGGCTGATAATGGCACTTGGATCTACTAAGTTGTAAGCGTGTTTACTCAAAATATTCTGGCCATACAAGTTTCATACCCATTGCGATAGTCTACCGTCTTGAGAGAGCGTGACAAGTATCTTATCCTCGAATGAGACAAGTGAAGCCTCTGTCGGGATGCCGCCAACTGTCCCGACAGCTATTCTTGCCTGAGCGGGAAACGACTCTTCTGTTACTCGTAAATCACTCATCTTCTGCTCAGGATCTGGATATCATCCTTCTGCAACTTGCTCAAGGATGGGTGAAGTTGAATATGTAAGACGTGCAATGGAGGCTAGAAGAGCAGCGTTGAAATGTTAAACGATCGTTACATAGTAGATGGGTATGGGTAGTGGGGCTGTGGATCAGGGACAGGGGATTGATACCCCGCGCTAGCTCCATTTAGGGATGCTAAAGAGTTCTGCCGGGCGGTCAAAATTTCCAGATAGATTGGGATACTAACCGCTCGAGTCGCCATCTCGTGCTTTTACACCCATAATTTCCACAGCAGCAAAATGCCGAAATTCGTGCCGCGCCAGAGGAAACATAAAGTCCTTGCACGCCAAAAGCTGCGGCAAAATGGTGGTCAAGAGGAGGTTGCCCGACCTGCACTGGCCGATAGCAACGCCGTAGAGATCATCCCGGAGGCGCAGAAAGCCGCTAGAGAGGCTAGGAAGGCTCAACTGAGAGAGGAGCTGAAAGGCGATGCTAAACTCAGCGGCAAGAAGGCCAAACGTCTCGAAAAATATATCGACATCAAATTAAAGAAAGATGAAACCCGAGTTCTTCTCTCCAAGTTGGCCGAGAATAAGATCGACACTACCTTGTTCCAAAGTAGTCGCAGCTTAGGCCAGGGGAAGGAGACAAAACGGCAGGCACTGAGCAGGGCACTACGGGAGAGAGAAGCTGGTGTCAATCAGGATGGTGACGATGTGTTGTTTGAGCCAAGACGCTCATCGCATAGTGATGCATCGGATGATGAGCCCATTGCGCACCTTCCTGACGAATCTCAAGACCAGACACCGCAACATGGAAAAGGAGAAGGCGGAGGTGGTATCATCGATAACTCCAATACTGCGCAACCTACCACGCAACCTACTGTACAGCTGGCGGTAGTGGGGTCTGGGCTCAAAAGGCCCCTAGAACTGGATGATGAGGGTCGACCGGTCATTCAAAAGCGGCAAAAGCGCGGCGGAGTTAAATCAAAAATATCTGTCGGGGTCCCGAGTGTACAAAAAGAGCAGCTACCAAAGAAGACAGGCGACGAATCGGAAGATGAATGGAATGGCTTCGGTTCCGATGCGCCGACGCACGACTCGGCTAGCTCGGCAGACGAAGCTTCTGATGATGAATCCGAAGGGGAGTCTGAGAGCAAATCACCGGCTGAATCGTCGAGCGAAGATGGTGCTTCATCTGATGACGAAGACAGCGACACTGGTGGCAAACAGAGGTCGTCAGCATTCAAAGCATGGGCCCATGAACAGAGGAATCAAGCGCTTGGATATAAGCCAACAGAGAACGGTTCTATGCTGCTTGACATACCAAAGCCTGCGAACTTCAAGCCCCGAGCCCCTGAAGTAGAACCATTACCACAAGAGTTATTACCGACCAGGGAGACAGGAAGGAAAGCCTTCAGCGTTTCTGTCGACAGACCGCCAGTGATACAAGAGGCCCGACTTAAACTTCCTGTCGTTGCGGACGAACAAAGAATTATGGAGGCGATCCATAACAACAACGTTGTGGTAATCTGTGGTGCAACTGGCTCGGGAAAAACTACTCAAGTTCCTCAATTCCTGTTTGAGGCGGGCTATGGCTCGCCAGATTCGCCGACGCCGGGCATGATCGGTGTAACGCAGCCGAGAAAGGTGGCTGCAGTGAGCATGTCGAAACGTGTGGGACAGGAACTTGGTGATCGTTCGAATGCCGTCGCGTATCAGATCCGTTTCGAAGGCACGACTGACGAGAACACCGGGATCAAATTTATGACGGACGGTGTCCTGCTTCGAGAGGTTGCCAACGATATTTCTCTCTGCAAGTACTCAGCTGTCATAATTGATGAAGCGCACGAAAGGAGCGTTAATACAGACATCCTTATTGGAATGTTAAGCAGGGTCGTTAAATTACGAGAAGAAATGGCTCAAGACGACCCTAAGGTAACCCCATTCAAATTAATAATTATGTCGGCTACCTTGCGAGTCGATGACCTTACTCGGAACCCGACGCTCTTTCCAACGCCACCCCCTGTATTAGAAATCGAGGGTCGCCAACATCCAGTCACGATTCACTTCTCTCGACAAACCCGTCATGACTACGTGGAAGAAGCGTTTACAAAGATCAGCAGAGGGCACCGCAAGCTACCGCCCGGTGGCTTTCTCGTCTTCCTTACCGGGCATGACGAGATATCGAGGCTTAGTAAGAAGTTGAAGATGGCGGCCGGGGGACTCAACCCAGCCCCGTATCCGAAGGTGCGGATATCTGCTAATGACGCGCCTCTGGAAGTTGAGGATATCGACTTCGGCGAGGTCAATGATAACGCAAACGATGATATGGACGGAGTACCATTCGTTGACGAAGAGGATGAGGAGGAAGAAGATGATGGGGAGTTCGATATCTCAGAAGAGGTCGCCACTGGGCCACTAAAGATGCATATACTGCCTCTCTATTCGCTACTCCCGACGAAGGAACAGATGCGAGTGTTTGATGATCCGCCAGAAGACTCACGGCAGATCATTCTTGCTACCAACGTTGCAGAGACAAGTTTGACCATCCCGGGTATTCGGTACGTGTTCGATTGTGGCAGATCGAAAGAACGAAGATACAACAGAGACACCGGCGTTCAGAGCTACGAGATTGGTTGGATTAGCAAGGCGAGCGCGAATCAGCGGGCTGGGCGTGCTGGCCGAACTGGACCTGGACACTGTAAGCACACCCCTGAATTGTGGATCGCCATTTGCTTCACAACTGATGATCATCCATTTCCTCCGTGCCTTTTTCCGATGTGCTCAAAATGTGTATACACTTTTTCGCACTGCTAAGCTATGCAGAAGGAATGATTACTGACGCTAAATATTGGTTAGGCTATCGTCTTTATTCGTCCGCTGTCTATGAGCGGGACTTTGCTGAATTTGCTGATCCAGAATTGCTAAGGATGCCAATTGAGGGGGTCGTACTTCAGCTCAAGGCGATGAGGCTACAGCACGTTGTGAACTTTCCCTTTCCAACGCCACCGGATAGACAAAGTATAGCGAGAGCAGAGAAGATGCTTCAGTACCTTTCTGCCATAACCCCAACTGGGCAGGCGACTCAGATTGGATCGACCATGGCAAAATTCCCCTTGCCACCTCGATTCGCTCGTATTCTCCTGGTCGGACATTTGCATGAATGCTTGCCTTATACAGTAGCGCTTGTCGCAGGATTATCTGTCGCGGAGCTTTTCATACCAGAGAATCAAGCCATACCCGCATTATCAGCTCAGACCGAGCATGGATTCCGCACCAACGAGGACGTGGCTGCGGAGACGCGGCAAGCCCAGGCCCGACAGAAGTACAATGACGTGCACAGGAACTTCCGCTCGCTCGACGACGGGTCCGACGCGATGAAGCTACTACAGGTCGTGGGAGAGTTCGCGCACGAGCCGACGGAAGAGTGGTGCGAGAAGCACTTCGTCCGCTTCAAGGCTCTGCAGGAGACGCAGAAGCTGCGCCGCCAGATCACGAACCTGCTGCAGAAGGACATCCCAGCATTCGCGAACTTCGCGTTCCAGGAAAAGCTGGACCGGCCGAGCGGCAAGCAAGTCACGGCGTTGAAGCAGATGGTCGCCGCGGGCTTCATCGACCAGGTGGCCATCCGCGCCGACCTCGCGCCGGTGCCGCCCGAGATGCACCGTAAGCCGCGCCGCGCCATCGACGTCCCGTACGTCCCGCTGCAGCCGATGCACGGGGCGGGCGGCGGGGACGGCACCGAGGACAAGGCCGTCTACATCCACCCGTCGTCCGTGCTGGCGCACTTTAGCGCGCAGGAGTGCCCGGAGTACATCGTCTACGCGGGCCTGCAGCGCGCCGCAGCCGACCCGACGGCGACCAAGAAACCCAAGACGCGCATGCTCGCGCTCACGGACGTCAAGGGCGCGCAGCTCGCGGGCCTCGCCAAGGGCACGCCGCTCCTCACCTACGGCAAGCCCATCAAGGAGGTCCAGACCGACAGGCCCAACGTCAGGGACTGCTGGGTCGTGCCGTACCTCCGCGCCGAGGGCACGGGCGGCCAGGGCTGGCCGCTGCCCGTCACCAAGGTCAGACAGAGGAAGGTGCCCGGTAAGGGGTGGGTTGTGGAATAAAGGTTCAATCTGATGGGAGGGTAGCGGCATTAGATGGATAGAGGGTCACTCTATTTTGGGTTGTGAATGACATCAATGCAATGCTCTATCGCGTTCTGATTGCCTAATTAATAAGGTTCTCCGATGTGACGAGCATCGGTGTAGGATGCGATATTGGCGAACTTTTTCATTATCTAGCGAAGAGCCAAACAGAGAAGCCGTCTGCTATGCCTCAAGTCAGATGAGATTCTATATGTATATATACAAGATGTAGGGTATCATAAACAACCATTTTCCGAGCCCATGAACGCCGGCCGACCTTCTCGAAAAGCATAGCTTCCTTCCTACGCTCATCTGATTATGCTTCCCGCCACCTCCGCTACGAAGAAGTCGGCGTAGTAGTGCCCTGTTTGCTCTTCCTGCGCTTGGGCTTCGGCGGCAGGCTGCCGGTGGGCGTCTTCGGGGTCTTCGGCGTAGTAGCACCGCCCTTCTCGTCCTTGCCGGCGGCGGCCTTAGACCCGCCCGCCGGCTTCGCGTCGCGGCCGCCGCCGAATGACGAAGCCGAAAGACCGGCGCCCCCCGACGGCGGAATCTGCAGCTTGCCGACGTCGGGCTTGCGCCCCGTCGAGCTCAGGTGGAAGTCGCCCGGCTTGCCGGCGATCGGGTTCTCGTCCATGTACTCCCCCCCGTACTGCATGTGAATGTAGAAGGACTGCTCGGCGAGTCGCGCGTCGAGCGCCGCGTCCTGCGTCGCTGTCGCTGCTGTCTTCTTCGTGGTAGCTGTTCCTTGGCTCTCGACCAGAGGCGCCGGCGTGGCTTCCTTCGACTCGAGTGCCCGCGCGCGTGGGTTCGCGGTGCTGTTTGTGGAATGTAGGGGTTTGTACGCGTGGCCGACCGAGGGCGACCATGTGCGTGCCGAGTCAGCTGCGGGGAAGCATTTGCTCAGGGTCGAGGATATGGTGGCCTGGGTACGTAGGTAGTCCCGTTAGTCTCGTCTGTATTTCCTTCTTGCTTTCGCACCGCATGTCACCGGTGGACCAAACCTACCATCCTGAAGCCCAAGATATCGGCCAGCGTCGGGGCCATGTAGATGTTATCGCCGACGACGTAGTAGGTGGCGTGGACGGTGACGTCGTCGTCGTCGCCACCCTGGCGCTTGCGGCGGGTCTGCTTGCGGATGACCCAGACGCCGGTGCCGGTGCCGGGGGCCATCTCGGCGGGCTCCTGGGCGACGACGAACTCGAGCCCGGACATGGTCTTGAGGCGACCCTCGAACGCCTCGCGCGTCTGGATTACGGGGAACATGTTGGCGTTATGCATGGCCTGGCTCGTCAGCACGGCGTTGTTGGATGTACGGTCGAAGAAGGGCGATTCGGCGAAGTAGAAGAGCACCGAGTTCGAATGGATCCCCTGCATCTGCTGCGCCAGCTGCGGGTGCCGCCATTGGATCTCGTCGAGCGGCGGCTCGTTGGAGTTTGTTGCCATTGTGGTTGTGGCTTTTCTATCCTTCGTACCGCTGCTTGTTGTTATCGAATGATGTGTACCTCGTGCGGTAGCTGGACCTCCTCTCGTTGACGTATGCAAGATGAAGTTTGAGGCTGGAAGATGCAGCTTCAATAAAAGCAGCGACAAGGAGCTGCAAAGAAGTCAGCCTACATACTGGGGGGACCCATGTACTGCAGGTGCTGTGTAAAGTGGGGCTCGCCCGCTAGCTTAAGGTACCTGATAAGATGATAAGCTGATAATCGTTAGGAAGTGCATTCAGCCTCGTTACGTACTCCGCCTTCACATTCTCCAAGTCCAAAACTACATTCATCAACGAGAACAGAGCAAAGAGGCCGGCCCCAGCTGACTTAGCTCCCTGAACATCGGAATAGATTCTACAACTGTCCTCCACACGCAAAGGCTATGTTAGATTTCTATTTCGTATCCACCACATTATCATCATGGACCTCGTCTCGAGCATCCGCAAATCGGGGTCGCGCGGTGGCGTCAACTTCAAATGGGAGGATGTCGCAACCTCCAACCACCGCGAGAACTACCTCGGCCACAGTCTGAAAGCGCCCGTCGGTCGCTGGGCAAAGGGCAAAGATCTGACTTGGTACGCCAAGGCCGACGAGGACGCCGGCTCGTCCACCGAGACGGCAGAGGAGAAGGCCGCGCGCGAACGGCAGGAGGAGATCAGGAGAATTAAGGAATTGGAAGAGGAAGCCCTAGCTCGCGCTCTGGGCTTACCTGTTGCCCCGAAGAAAGCTACGGGCGCGAATTCTATTGGTGTCGGCCAGGGTCGGGGTCTAACAGGTGGCGAACCCGCAACGGCAAAGGACGGTGATGAAAAACGCGAGAATGACAGGAGAAAATCGCGGCACCATGACGATTCCGAGAGGCGCCATCGGAAGAGACATAGAAGCAGGAGCCGAAGCCGGGACAGACGGCGTGACAGATCACCAAGGGGACGGGATGAGGGTCGTGCTCATCGATCAAGGGGTGACAGGGATGATCAGCGAAGACGAGGCGCGTATCGCGATGACGAGGATGATGGCGAGCGCCGCAGAAGGCATCACCGACGGGAACGTAGTCGTAGTCACAGTCTCGACAGACACGATTCGAAGAAGGGTAACAGGGAGCGCCGTCGTCCAAGATCACGTGACAGGCAACGCAGCAGAAGTCCGCAGCACCGTCGACAAAGGAGCGCATCGAAGGACCGCCGTTGACCTTAGGAGGCTTGTATAATTTCCATTTACAACTATCACGTTCGTAACTTTGTCCATAACACTTTCTTAACTTGATAAAACATCAGAATGATACCCCTTGCCACGTTTGCCATCGCTCAGTAGAAGATGAATTTGACCCAATTACATCAAATGTTGCCATCGTCAAGTTTCTGACCAAGGTCCATCAATGGCTCTAAAATGCTCAGGGAGCGTATACGCGGGTAATTTCAGAATATTATCGCAATCCACGAAGAATATTCTAAAAGAGGAAACTTCTGGATTTGGTGGAAGAAATAGGGGCATGGCGCCCAGCTGGTCCAACAGGAGACTAACATAACCATAACAAATCGCCTCCATGTACGTATCCATCGTCAGGCAGACAGGAGAACTGCGTTGTCCCTGCAGGTGGTAATACATAGAACCACTAGCTAGGCGTAGTTAGGGTGGTGGGGGCGCCACCGGACTTTAGTGGAGTTAACCGATAGGGCGCGGGCTGTTCTGGGTGCTATTAGTGGGATACGCGGAGGCGGTTCTAGCGTATCCTGGGGGGCAAAGACATGCATTATTGCCCCCCGAAGATACAAAGTGTCAAGTCGGCTGCCTCTTATTGAAATGAAAACATATGTACACCTCCCTGCGTATCAGATGTAATCACTGCCTTGTCTTTTGAGGGTACTTGTTCCTCATCTACAACTTTTCTTTCTCTTTTCTTCTCATCATAGAATTTTCCAGGCGTTTTTGTACCGATTCATCCGGTCTCTATATCATAGATGCTCGTCACCTGCAGATAATGAGATTGGATAAGCTTTAGAGCTACTTTGCCATTGTCATAACAAGCACTACGGAACTCAACTCGCCTTTTCATTTACAACCCAAACCACTCAGGGGTCGATTTACTTGCTGTCTTGCGATTATTAATTCCTTTTCGATCGCAAATTGTTACCTGGATAGACGGCTGCGACGCATCGAGGATCACGCTACTACCGATTGTCGGTATGGACTATGGGCGCCTTCGGGCCGCTGCTCTGCGGGATGGGGAAGACGAAGAAGCCGTCACTGTCGATACACGTGCCTTGATAGACAAAGTCCTTGCTAGGTATTCGGGGGAATGGACAACACTTCGAGAGCTGATCCAGAATGCCGCCGATGCGCAAGCAACCACCGTCAGGATTAAATGGGAAACATTACCCTCCACTCAGGTCCCTCTACCATCGACGACAGACCGATCCGAGATCCTAAAGCACATCCTCACGAACCATACCCTACGGCGGCTCATCGTCCAGAATAATGGCCAGGCGTTCACAAAGACGGACTGGGGCAGGCTGAAGAGGATAGCCGAAGGAAATCCGGACGAGACCAAGATTGGTGCTTTCGGTGTGGGCTTTTACAGCGTCTTTGCTGACTGCGAGGAGCCTTTTGTCAGTTCTGGGTCCGAAGCCATGGCGTTCTATTGGAAGGGAAATGCCCTCTTCACTAGAAAGCTACAGCTTCCGGAAGACCAGCGCAGCTCCGACACCGCTTTCGTCTTAGACTATAGAAACACGACGACGACGTTACCTAATCTGCTGTCTGTAAGCCAGTTCTTGGCCACAAGTTTAACGTTCGTGGCGCTCGAGCATATTGAATTCTGGATAGACGACTACAAGATCCTCGCCCTCCACAAGAAGGCCAGCCCCAGTGCCCATGTCGCACTATCGCGAGATCTGGATACAACCACCAAGGAACGCCTCATGAAGGTACAGAGTGCTGAACGTGCCAGCGCTCAAATCGACGCCGTTTATATGAGTGCGGTTGGTTGGAAGCCGCAAGCTACAGCGACCGCCAAAACCAACGAGTCTTATGGTCTAAGCGGTACTACCGAGATGCCGTCTCTTCGAAGCTTCTTCTCAAGACTTACTGCGTCCTCTACAACATCAAAAAGCGCCAAGGCTGCGAGAGAAGAAAAGGCGGCTCAAGAAGCAATATCCGAGGATATCACTGCCGTCTCTAGCTCGAGTATCTTCTTGAGAGTGACGACGGCGGCTATCAAGACCTCCATTGCGTCAAGTTTCGCAGCAGAGCTGGAGAGAGCAACTAAGAAACCCCCGCCAAAGGTCGCGAAGCTGTCCATCTTGACGTCTTCGTATGATGAGACTCAAGCATCCGAGAGCTCTGGGAGTTCGAGCGCCCTCTCCAAAGCTATTGATGTGTTCGCTTCAGTATTGCCAAGCAAGAAACCAGGCGGTCGAATCTTTATCGGTTTCCCCACCACTCAGACTACCGGTGCAGGCTTGCATATATCGGCTCCTTCGGTTATTCCTACTGTCGAAAGAGAGGCCATCGACTTGAACGCGAGATGGGTTAGAACGTGGAACATCGAGATGCTACGAGCTGCTGGCATCATGACACGTGTTGCTTTCTCTCACGAAATGGCCGAGCTGCAGCAGAAGGTTCAGCGTTCTTCCGAGGCACCTGGTGCTGACATTGCCTCCGTAATTGCCAAGCACATGCCAGAAGCAAGGCACGTACTTAATGCATTTACATTCGGTGATTCGACTCCGAGCGCCCATGTCTCACAGATCATCGAAGAAGCCTTCTGGACTTCGTATAAGAAGCCGTTCATCGAAGTGTATAGCAGTAGAGGTGTGCTACCTACTACGAAAGTTCGCCTCGGCTCCGAAGAGCTCGCTAAGTTTGTTAACGGCATACCCGTCGTACCGCCTGAGCTCAAGGATACCGGCTTTGTCCAAAAGCTAACTGAGTTCGTCTTACTTACAAGTATAACAGTAGAGGATGTGCGAGATGAATTGGCTGGGAAGCCTCTCAACAAGGAGCAGCTGATGCATTTCATCCACTGGGCTGGCGGGAAGGTCGCTTCCGGTGAGCTGGACGCTCCAAGTAGAGACAGCCTTCTTGATGTTGCAGTAGCTATCATTAGCGAAGATGGGGGTAGCCAGGGGGATATTATCGCTCTAGGAAACATCAGGCACTACTTGAGCCCGAATAAGATACCTGCCGGATTGCCAGTTCCTCCCACTACGATTCCCTTCGAATTCACCAGCAAATGTGCGGCCAAGGAATTGCAGGCTCTCGGTTGGGAAACCCTAGAGATTGTCCCTTGGTTACGGTTCCTACTCGAAACCGGATCCAGAAGATCTGACGAACAGAATTTGACGAAGTCGCCAAAGTTCGCGATCCAGGTTCTAACTGTTCTGTCGAAGAACTGGGAAAACTTGAGCCAAAGCTCAAAAAACACCGTCATAACCTCAATCCAAGCGCACACTGTGATCCCGACCAAGTTAGGTATGCGGAAGCCCACGGAATCCTTCTTCCCATCTGTCAAGCTGTTCGATGATCTGCCAACCGTCGAGGGTTGTTCCGCGGTCAAAGACAAGATGTTGTCGGCAATCGGTGTGAGGAAGACTCTCGACCTGGACACCATCTTCAAGCGTTTGCTTAATCCTTCTCCGAAGGACGAAGCTGCCGGAAAGCCGAAATGGAGCCACGTGGAATTGATAAAATACCTAGCATCCGTTCGTGCCGACATCCCCAGCGATGATCTCAGGAAACTTAAGGAGTCCCGGATCTGTCCAGCAGAGGCGGGTCCGCCTGGCCAGGCTTCAAAGGAAGGAACCTCTCAGCTTTACAAGGTTTCGGAGCTGTTCGAACCGAAGCCCGCCCTTCGGCAACTCAATCTGCGGATATTACAATGGCCAGCCGGAGGCTTGCGACCTGGCTCGGCGGAGGGAAAGTTCTTGACAGCTTTAGGCTTAAGACCATACCCGACCGTTCCGGAGCTTGTCGACATGATGGCTTCTTCCGATCCGGCATTACGCGATGAAGCAATGAACTACTTCATCGCTTTCCATCACAGTAACGGTTATGTGTCCTTCAATATCGCGTCAAGTGATAAGGCATTTCTCCCTTTACAAGGCAACCCGAAACAACTCGTTCCTCCATCCGGATGCTTCACCAATGAGTCAGCATCTGTCTTGGGATTTAATATTCTCAAGAAAGAGCTCCATGTGCACGCAAACAAATTCGGAGTCGTCACAGACCCACCTATCGTGGAGTGTGTTAACCGCCTGCTTAGAAAGCCTCCATCAAACCAACGAGAAGCGGTAACCTTGTTCGAGTACTTTGCCACCCGCATTAACGAGTTGGGGGACAACGTCATTATCAAGCTTCGCGATGCGCCTATTGTACCGGTTTATAGAACAAAACGGCTTTCGAAAGGCTCCGAGAAAGATCAGGCCGGCCCAGTCCACCTAAGTCCTCGTCAGTGTTACCTGGGAAGTTCGTTGTTATACGGAGATATTTTCGACTTTGTCGATTTTGGTTCCGCCGCCAATGCATTCTTATTCAGATGTGGGTCAAAGACCGAACCGACAAAGCTCGAAATTGCCCATCTTGCAGCGGATGAGCCGGCGAAGCTTCTCAGTGCCCTTCAAAGTCCGGACAAGTACCTAAACCTCCTGAGGACGCTAGCGGAAGATATGTCGACTCTGAAGAGAGATAAGGATCTTTGGAGGAAGATGAAGGCATCCCCATTCCTGCTGGCTTTCAAGGAGATAAGTGCTGCCTCAAAGGAAAGGGGGATTGACGTCGAGGAAGACGAGCCACCGATTAGGCATTACCAACTCGCTTCACCCCGCGAGATAGTCATTTTGGATGACTACATCAGCTACCGATTGTTCAAAGACCATCTCATGTGCGCGCCGGAAGAAGATCTGCTGGAATCATTCTACATAGCTCTGGGATCCCCAACGCTTGCCAACACCGTCCAGGAGGATCTGAAGGTTGGGCCACACAGTCCAAAGCAAGAGGGTGCAGTGTGGCTACGAAAGCATGTTTTGGAACGATCAAAGCTTTTCATCCACGAATATGCTAGACACTCGCGCGACGCTATCAAGCACGACGCAAAGTGGCTAGAGAAGAATCTCGGCGTAGAGGTTGTACGGTCCGTGTCACTCCGTCGTTCACTTCGTGGGCATGGCCAGTCGCACGTTGAGAAACGATCTGCCGCAAGTGCCAAGACACACAGCGGGTGGGTTCTGTATGTGGCATCAGAGTCTGCTCGTCCAGACATGTACCAAGTAGGGCAGGCTGTGTGCCAGCTCATCCTGAACCGGCCTAGTCAGCAAGCCTATTTCTTCTTCGAACCGTTCCTCAAGCTCAATCTCTTAGACCTGAGAGCTCGCGGGTACAACGTCGACCGTATTCTCAGAGCCAAGGCCGCTGAAGCTAGGATTGCCGAAGAAGAGAGACGCAAAGCATTGGACGCTGAGCAGGCTCGGATCAGGGAGAGGGAACACGAGTTCAGGAAACAGACTCAGGTTGCCGCTAGAGAGCATAACCGGACACCACCACCTCGCATGCCCGGTGGATTCGAATCTCCAGATGACGCTAAATCACCGCCTCGTCTGCCTGACCCTGCACCATTCAAAAGACCTAAAAGCCTCTTCTCTGGCTTTTCCAAGCGGTTTGGATTCGATACGTCGGATGCGGCAGATGAACAGTCTCAAAAGTCCATCGACCGGGCTCCTGAACCGGTCAAGCTCTCGCCTGCCGAGTCGTCATCGTCCAAGCCGAAATCTGACGAGGACGACGGGAGGGTCACGAATCCGGCGGTGATCCACCAGAATCTTCTCAACGCGATCC
This sequence comes from Monosporascus sp. CRB-9-2, assembly GCA_004155915.1. Taxonomy (NCBI): domain Eukaryota; kingdom Fungi; phylum Ascomycota; class Sordariomycetes; order Xylariales; genus Monosporascus; species Monosporascus sp. CRB-9-2. The sequence goes on along the minus strand of QJOA01000821.1, from coordinate 5,983 downwards.
AGTCAACCCGATCACACGATTCATCGCAGCTATTCGCTCCGCCGACCACGCAAGACGTCATTGAGCAGGCGGAATACTGCGACGAGAACGCCGGGCACGATCTCGAGTTCGCCGCGGACGCCTCAAACGGCATGCGGTTCTTCGTCTCCAGGACCGACGGGATCGACACGGCGCAGTTCCTGGCGGCGAACCACCGCGCCATCAACGCCTTTGCGGCGCTCGTCCGGGACGTCGGCGACATCTACTCGGTCAAGGCCGCGGCGCTGCACATCTTCTACAATACGAGCGGCGGCACTGTCGCCTTCAACCGCGACGGCAGCCTCTTCTGCAACCTTCGCTTCTTCCTGCAGCTGCACGCGCAGCATGTCCTCGCCAGCGGCAGCGGCAGCGGCGAGAAGCGCGCCGAGGCCACCGTCTGGTGGTGGGTCGTCCTCGCCCACGAGTTGGCCCACAACATCGTTAAGCCGCATAATTCGCAGCACAGCTTCTATACGTGAGTACTTTACTTCCCCGTCGTTGGTAAGCGGCCGTTGCTTGTATTGTTATTTGCTGACTAATTGGCCTGGTAGTGAGTCTTTCGTCCAGCAGTACTTCCAGAAGATGATGATGAAGGTCAAGCTAATTGAGGGCGCCGCGTCGGCTCAGAGCCAAGCGGACGCACAAGCGGCCGTGCAGGCAGCCACGCCTTCCGAAGCGCCCCCTCCTTACAGGGAATGGTAGAACGACAAGAACATATGGCCCGATGCCGTTGCTCATTTGAGGCGTAGGAGTTTCCGGAGCGCGTTGGTGGGGATGAGTCTCGGAACATGAGAGTCTGGAAATGACTAATGACAACTGTAGCGTTTACTGTACTACTTTGTCGGCGTCTTCCGACACGATGCGATTTGAGCGATAAATATGTTTGTGCTTGTGTATGTAGTATACTGTATGCTATTATGATGACCGGCGCCAGGAGAGTATTCTGGCTTTTCAAAGATTGGGGAGCCTTACCTTAGGGCAGGCTATCGTGAAATATAAGAAAAAGCAGTTGGCAAAGAGATCGGGCGAGTGGCCGATTACATAATACGCAGTTTGAGGTCTAAAAGAGCTCTGCGTCTACTATAACCTAGTAAATTACAATTATGATACAAGAGCATCGTCACTGCCTTTCCGAATCACTACTATGCGCGCCGTATGCGGCAGCGCTCTCATTATCCTGCTCCTCATCCCGAGCCGGCTCGGCCGCGCCTTTCCAGCCCGTCGCGGCCTGTATCAGCAGCACCACGACCGACAGAGCGGCGGCGGACAGGAACAGGAGGCGCAGGGCGTCGGCGTACCCGCGGACAGCAACCTCGCGCTCGTCGGCGCCGAGCCCGCCGCCGTACACGAGGGCGGGGCTGCCGAGCAGCCTGCGGACGAGCCGACGGCGGTCCGGGCTCAATAGCTCTCCGTCTCCGATTCCGTCGAGGGCGCGGAACCCATCCTCGAGGCGCGCGCGCAGCGCGCGCGTGAAGACGCCGCCGCCGACGGCGCTGCCGAAGCTGCCGGCGAAGCCGCGGAAGGTGCCGATGAGGCTGGTGGCGACGTAGTGCGAGGCGGCCGGAGCCAGGTGGAGCACGTGCGCGAGCGTGTAGTTGATGGCGGCGCCCGTGGCGAGGCCGTTGCAGAAGACAACGAGAACGTAGAGGGGGAAGGGCGAGGGCGGGTCCGCCGACGAGGCGAGAGCGAGCGCCAGCAGGCTCGCGGCGAACAGCGCCACCGACGCCAGGCACGCGGCCCAGAAGCTGCCCGCGCGCCGCACGTGCAGCAGGCCGACCAGGACGCCGCCGACGCCGAATCCCAGGTTCGTCGGCACCAGGATGCTGCCCGCCGCCGCCGGCGCGAAGCCCCGTACCGCAAGCGCCGCCATCGGCGTGTAGAAAAGCACCGTCCACCGCGCCGCCATGAGCCCCAGCTGCGCGATGCACGACAGCAGCGTGCCGCGGTTCTCGAGGATCGCCGCCGGGATGATGGGGTCCGCCGCCACCTTGTACTCGACGAGCACGAAGATGGCGAGCGTAGCGAGGGACAGCAGCAGAGGGGTTACCGTGATGGTATCCGATAGGCCATAGAGAAAGAGCACAATGGCGCCAGTCTGCGGAAATTATCAGTTGTATCTGAAGCCTGAGGAATGCTTGGTTGACCTACCAGAAGGACTGCGCCCAGGTAGTCGATGTTCTTCAATTTTTTGCTCAGCGAACTCACATCTGAGTCTTGTCCTGAGGTGAAAGACTTAGGCATCTATTGTATGGGTCAGCAACCACAACCTTGACGATGCTTAGGAGTAACGGGCGTAATTGATCATGTCTCTAGAGAAAAGTGACAGGATTCCAGCTAGAACAGGGATGTTCTGCTCCCGAGACAGGCTAAAAGGGGGTGGAAGTAACTTAAGACATGCTTACACTAAGATATACACCGAGGCCAGCTACCGCGCTGATAGGAACTTGGGCGTAGAAAAGCGCTCTCTGCATAGGAGCTGTGTCAGGGGGCAGGCGCTTAGGGGGCTAACAATGGCGGCTTACCCAACCGGTGGAGGATATCAGAGCCCCAAAGACGACGGCGCCCAGGCTCACGCCACTAGTGACACCAGCATTTACCAAGCCGATGAAGAGGCCTCGCCTCCTCTTGGTCGTCAGTTCAAGCACGAGGATGACAGCCAGCACCACTGCCCCATCCAGAGTCAGTGACCAGGGCCTCTAATCAGACGTACGCCATATTTGAGATATGGAATGCCAAGCTAGGCGCAATGACGAACCCACGGTGATACGCGAGAATTCAAGAGGGGAGTTGAGGTTAGTGTGACTACTTACTAACAGCCGCAGCTCCGACGCCCGTGATGACCCGTCCGACGATAAAAACCCAGAATGCATGCGCCTGGGACGTGACAAGGCTGCCAATTGCGAAAAGCCTAGGAGTCCAGTGTCAGTACTGACTAGGCAGAGTGGAATAAATTTTTTTTTCTTTAAAAAAAAATTTCAGATACAAGACACAAAGACACACAACCTGGAAGGCAGATTCGCCGATCTCAAGGGAAAATTCAGGCTCTGACTCACAAGGACGAGACGAGCACCATGGACCGCGGTGAGAATATCGAGGCTAAGCGGCCAGCGAGAGGCGCACAGCTTGAGAGCGCAATGAGAAATGACGAGGTAAACCAGGATGCCTTCTCGTACGCGTCTAGCTCTGCGGCTATGACGCTCTGTGCCATTGTCATCCCGCTCATGTTACTAGCTTGTGGCAATTAGCATCGGATTCCGCTTAAAGCAGTAGAGTATCCATGAGCAGCAACAATACCTTGCAAGAAGATTAGCACATAGAAACTGAACACGATGGCGACAGCACGGCCCGGCCCGACTTTCTGGTTTGGCACGTCCAGGTCATGGCCGACATCCCGGTAGATCTCGGAAGTTCTAGAGGACCTAGCACTTAGAGGGAGAGGAGAGCTGGCTCCTGATCGGATGAGCGGTGTCTCTTCCGTCGAAGTCGCATCTTCCCGGGGTGGGGCGTCGTCCCTCATAGCTCCGGTATTCAATGGGAGATGAATGACGTAAGCCTCGTAAGGGGTTGTCAGTTGGGGCGAAGCTCGAGCTCGACGCAAGTCTACCTAGAGAATGAAACGATATCATAAAGTATTTAAAAGCGAACAAAACGCGAGAAATTGAGCTGGTAAACCCCCGAAATGACAATGTAGAATGTCAGCTTGGGAATTTATGAACCGTCATATCTTTTGATATGAAAGTCGATTGGTAAGCGGCCTTCCCCCTTGCTATTGGAAATCCTCCCGCTAAGTGGGGGCCGTTATATCCGTTAAGTATCAGTCAATTAGGAGAGTTGCCGTCTGTGATGATGTTGCAACGGTACTTTGTAACAGCTGAAAAATTAAAGACTGTATCGGACTTCTTCAATTGAGTTATAAGCTTAATGCTTTTCCATTCCGGATGTCTTGCAGTTACACCGGATTGTATTGTTGACAAATGTAACCGGTTGTTTCCTGGCTAACTCCAGTTCCGGAATGTAACAGGGGTAGTCCCATTAGTAATACATACTGCGACAAGTTGACAACTATGGGACCCTGACATCACACACTGAAGCATATATGGCTGAGGAAGAGAGTATTATCAGGTTGACCTCCGAAGAGATCCTGTCTAGAAAGAGAAGGTTGTGAAGCCTCCTTATACACATAAAACAGCTGTATCTGAGAGAAAGCGATACCGGACCACCGAACAAAGCATCCCACTAGTAGCGATAACTAAGCCACGGCTTGGCTAACAGATCTAGACCTCAGTAGGGTCTGACAACAACTAATCATATATACTCAGTAGTGAAAAGTAAGACTAATCGAGACTGCATGACATTTCTCTAGCTGCAGTCCGGCGACAATTATGGTCATTGTGTTCCGTTATATATACTGGCATTCCCTACGACTTAATGTGCTAAAAGTTATGGTATGTTACATTTAATATATCTGACTTTTTGAACAATTTGTTTTAAAGGTAAACTGGTACACTAACTACAAATACCTCTAACGACCCCCCTTTTTTTGGAAAGTTGTGCTATTTGCACATTAGTTTTTTAATAGGAGCTGAACATTACTTCTTGTATACCTAGCAACGTCCCGCTACCACTTTAAACACCTTATAACACTTATTATTTACCTTTAAATAACTTAATAATATAGCACTTTTTATATATATTATAATAATTATTTTAATTTCCATTAAATATAATTTAAAATTTTAAAGCCTATTTAATTTTATAATTATTATATATATAAGTAAAATATAAAATATAAAAAGAGATGCAGTTGCAAAGGATAAAGGGGGTCATCCTAAGTCCTTTAAAAGGTTCAGGCCTATAGCATACCCATATAACGCTTTGCTAGGCAATAACGAAAAAGACGGTTAAAATCTTAACGCTTACGAATCGAATTACAATTATATTCACATAGTTCTGTCGCTTTAATTAAGACAATTAATTTATCTAAAAATATCATAAAACGTTATTATGGCGCTGATTTTATAGCCTTTTCGCAATAATAATGCAGCTGTTGCAATAAAGAGATTCGAGCAATAGCGCGTTTTTTAACGGGGGCTAGAAAGCATAGGAAACGGGCCGTGAGAAGTCTGACGTCCTCGTCACAGGTGAAAAAGAGTAATGTATGATTCTCATATAAAAAAACTAATGTGCGAATAGCATAACTCTTTTTTTGAGTCTCATCAGGTATCTACATAGGCCGGTATGTACACTTGTCTTATATTCCCTTGCTGAAAGCGCCAACAGAGAACGTCTGATACACAGGGTAAATAGATTGAGCTAAAGGGCATCGATCAGTATCATAGTAAATATTCACAAGGAGACTACCCAAGGCTAGCGACATCAATTTCCTTGCTATATCAACAATTTGATTCCGTACATTCCAGGTAATGAACGCGGCTGGAAGCCTCTATCCTTCATGAACCAGCATCTAGTTCAGCAACCAGTGAAGAGGGCCCTGTTGTCTTTTGATACTTAGTTCCAGTTCTTCCAGCAAATCTGCCGTCAGGCCTACAAGCGGCTGCCCGGAAATCGGGATCCATAAGTTGGACAGACCCTGGTAAGGCGAGCGGCAATAGGCCTCAAGTTCACCTTCCAAGCTGGAAAGTAGTAGATCCCTATCTGTGGTCCTGGCTTGTGCTTGCCTAGCCGACTACTCAGGAGAGTAGCAGTGACGAAGAGGACTACGTCCGGTCGATTATCGCCCGGTCTCCGAAAGCGCTCGGCAATGCGCTTCACCGTTGCCACGTGATTTCCTGCGATGTTCGGTTGAGGGGTGTACGGATGCCCGCCAAGTTCGCGGACGCCCAAGTGACGTATATCCGAGAGAAAATCTTGGACCTTTGCACAGTGGTAGGCGAAACCGTTGACCGGGCCATAAGTCGGACCCCCCCCTCACGCTCCACCCCCCCAACGCGCCACCATTTCCCAT
>QJOA01000820.1:0-25764 GCA_004155915.1 Monosporascus sp. CRB-9-2 | reverse complement strand
CACCTTATTGCTCAGATTCCCACGATACCACTGCCAACATAAACCGTACGACTAGGTTTAATAGTTGGTTAAGCCCATAGCCGTCACATATTAGCAGTAATACAAGCGTTACGGTTATGGCTTAATCGCTTTTAGCCTCGTCTAAATCCGAAAATTTTGAAGATTTTAAACTAATAAATCGTCAGCCTCTCCGGTTTCCTAAGCCCGGGGTTATCGCGGAAGGTTTTATAAGCTGGAAGTGATCGATTTAATTGGTAATGATAAAGCTTTCGAGTAAAGTTTGTAAGATTAATACGTTGTCGCCTATAAAAAATAATTAATCGTTAAAAAGGATTAATGTTTTATTAAGCTGTTAGATATGGCTTATTTTTTCCTCTATTCGGGCGTTTTGTTACTTTATTATTAATGTAGTATAACTAATCCGGGATAATTAAATTGAATTATATCACATTTCCAAGGATTCCCATATAAATTTGGTGGGACCCATTTGTGGCTAAGTCGAAGGTCACCGGACAGGGCGTAACCGTATCAAAAATCCACATTGGACCCTCCTACAATAGAACAAGGGGTTGAGTGTAGAGCTATCTGGGACCCAATCTCAATACGACTTCCTTAGCCTGACGTGCCCAGATAGTAATCAATCAGGAACTAGTCCTAAAGTGACGCACAGAGTCTACTGATTCCAGACCTGGAAGAATTCGATCACAGGTTTGTTGCAGGACATTGCCAAAAGGATCGAAAATTAATATGTCGATTTCAAAACAAAGCCTAACGCGAACCCCGGTTGAGGGTACTATCACTTTGATGAGAATTAGACAGGATGACAGGAATTGTCTCGAGGTTGAGGGTCTAGAATTGGGAACGATAACAGCCACTGGGCTGCTGAGCCAAAAAAGTGAGCAGGGCTGATCTAAGGGCTGAGGAGGGCTGATGATTAGCTGAGTCGAGGATCGAAGAGGATGTAAAATCAACCACCCGTGCTAACTCAGTGTCGTTTGAGTTTCGTCTCATAATACCAAAACAACCCACATAATCCTTAACACGTCCCTCGAGTTAAGGTGCTTAAGGTGCCAAGCCCTGGAGACCTGGAGCCGGTAACGTGACCCTGGGCCGTCATCGGGTCTTTCTTGTTTGATCGACCGTCCTGATATGAGCCCTGCCTGTTGGGTCACATTCGGCCCGATTCCTTCTAATCTTCAGCCACTGTATCCGAGAACAGAGGAATCCGACTCGTATTGAACCACCTGGCAAACGAGTAAGCGTTCGCGCTGCCGTTATCAAGCAGCAGCTTAACGATATCCTCGTGTCCCTCCTTTGTGGCACATGATAACGGCGTCTGGTTAGCGTCATTTTTTGAATCGACCTTAACCTCGCCCGTATTAAGCAGCAGCCTAACGATACCCTCATGCCCGCTTCTTGCGGCATAAAATAACGGCGTCTGGTTAAACCAATCCCTCGAATCGCCCTCAACCTCGCCCGTATTAAGCAGCAGGGTAACGATAGCCTCCTGTCCCTCCTCTGCGGCATGTGATAACGGCGTCTGTCCCAATTCATCTTTGGAATCGGCCTTAACCTTGCCCGTATTAAGCAGCCAGCTGACGATAGCCTGATGTCCCTTCTTTGCGGCATATGATAACGGCGTCCGGTCAAAACGATCCTCCGAATCGGCGTTAACCTCGCCCGTATTGAGCAGCTGTTTCACGATAGCCTCATGTCCTTTCTCTGCTGCGTATGATAACGGCGTCCGGTTATCATCATCTTTCGTATCAGCCCTAACCTTACCCGTATTAAGCAGTAGTTTGACGATAGCTTCGTATCCGTTTGCCGCGGCATATAACAGCGCCGTCCGTCCAGAATGGCCCCGCGAATCGGGCGAGACCATACCCGTATCAAGCAGCACTTTGACGATAGCATCATGTCCGTTCGCCGCTGCATATGACAGCGGCGTCACATTTTGATTGTCTCGCCAATCGGCCCCAACCTTGCCTGTATTAAGCAGGAGCTTGACGATAGCTTCGTGCCCGTTCGCCGCGGCATATGACAGCGGCGTCCGTCCAAAATTGTCTTCCGAGTCGGCCTGGACTTCGCTCCGGGTCAGCAGCAACCATACCGCCTCCACGTCCCCCTCGCCTGCCGTGTACGACAGTTTCGTCCGTCCCTGTATATCTTTTCTGTTGATTTCTTCGGCGCTTGTGGCCGTGTATAATAGCCATACTGTGAGATCTATCAACTCGTTAGTGTTACATCAAAAAAATCCCAATGGGAAGTTCGGCGCTCTAGAGAAAACCTACGTTCTCCTGCCCTTGCAAACATATGATCGTATTTTTTGAGGTCGTTCGATGTTCTTGCCGTTGTCAGACGCCGCTGTCGGACGCATATCTCTCTAAGAGGATATTGTGACAGTTTAAAATCCTCTGGGCTAATCAATTCAAATACGTCATGCCGAACTCTCTCGAAGCGTTTCATTGTCAGAAAGATATCTCTCAGGTAGATCGCGATCAACCGATCTCTTTTGTTGATCTCCGTACAATGAAGAATAGCGCAGCCCAAACCTCCACGACCAATCCCTATGAACCACGTTTCCAAATGGATCCCTTTGTTGCTTATATTGAAGGGTTCGTTCGATGTCAAAAATGGAGTGAATGGTACGATATTGGCAGATGATTTGAAGGCCTCGGGGGAGGTCGCTAGAAGTCCACCGTGCGTGTCGTCCTTAGATTTCCAAGCGAAGATGCTGTGATCGTCGGAGATCTTCATGATCTCCTCCTGGAGTCTTAGGAAAGCCCTCCTTCCCTCCCCATAGATCAACGGCATATTGACGCCGAATATGCCCATTAAGCAGTAAGCAAGATCTTCAAGCCTCGAGGTTTCCCTGTTTGCAGCCCATGACATTCTTTGTGCGACACTAGCCGTTTCGAGATCGTCAGATCCAGAGAGGATACCGACAGGTATGCCGGTGGTCTTGAATATGTCCTGCTGTAAAGTTGACTTGGTTCCGACCTTTTGCCATTTCCGGTTAAGGAATATTAATTCTGGTGGAGCGATGAGCTCCTGAAGCGTCCATCCTCTCTTAAACCATTTGCTTCGTGAGAATTCGGAGTCTGTAAAACTGGCCGGATGATTAACGGTGTCAGATGACACGTCAGCCAAATAGGCGTAGCACAGCTTGGCGTTCTGGTACCAAAGATACATGGAGTTAATCGCCTCGGAAAGCTCAGCGCTGCTTGTCTTGTCGATGCAGCATGTGTCCATCCAAACATAGTCAAACCCATCATCTCTGGCGAGGGAACAACACATTTTCACTTTCTCATACCCCTCCTTGTTGCGTGCATGCGTTCCTTCCATGTCCTGAAATGTAACTTCGCCTTCATCCCACGTATGCGACAGTATAGCGTACTCTGGAATTTCGTCATCTCCGAATTCTTGTATCTCAAATACGCCTGTATCGGACACTTTCGTATGAAGCAGACGCATGATTGGTTGCTATCTTCTGGGTGTGTCGTCTCATGAGTCTAAGGCGGCGGAGCAGCGAAGTGAAGCCTGTCCGCGTCTCACTAGCGGAGGTCTACAGATGTCAGGAGGTAGTTTCTTCAGGAGGACGACTTCTTCATTGATGGTTCAATCGGATTCGGGATAATCGATCAGAATTAGCCGGCTCAGTTCGGGCGCAGAAATGCCTCGGAGTAATTCGATCATGTCAGTTGCGCTAGAACCGTCATTCGCGCAACATCACGCAAAGAGCTGGAAGAAGAGGAAAACGGGGTCTCAGCCCCAGACTATGGTGGGCTTTATTCTTCCCCAACGTTCCCTATTTACGCAGTCAGTCCGGCGTCCTAACAGGGGGCCCTGGGGGCCCACTCACCTATTGGTTCCCACCCGAAACCCACCCAAATCCACCCGTTGCAATAGCAACCGTCCCATTCACCCTAGCACCCACCCGATACAGCCGATAGCCCTACAAGTCCTTTCTGTCAGCGAGCTTTAAGTTGCCTCACTAAAATCAGGCCCCATTTTTGAGGTTGGGGCTGCGCCGCAGGCGCAGCCGTGGCTAGAGCCTTCGGGTTTAGAAGTACCTGCAAGGGTCAAATGTATCGATTAAACCTCATTAAGAAAATTCTCCACGAAAATAACAAAACCTCAAAAATAAGGCTTAATATCTTAATATAAAATTTTTACCTACTTATCGGCAGGTTTATATAAATTATTAAAAAAATTAAATTTAACGTTATTTATTTTATAATTATAAAAAGTTTAGTTAAAATTACACTTTTTTTATTTTCTATATATATAATTTTAATTAAAACGGAATTATTATTAAAAATTAAATTAAATAATTAAAAAACCATTTATTAATATAATATATTAATATATTTTTTGTTAATATAATTATAATATAATTTTATAAATTAAATAATATTATATAAAATTAAAAATTATTTATAATGAATACCGAAATATATATATATATTTTTAATTAAAAGGGTAAAATATATTAAACGGTTTAAAATAAAGATTTTGATTTTCCGAAAATTTAATTGTTTAAAATACAACGTTTATTTTTATTCGATAATTTTACCGGTTTTTCGTTAATATAAATGTTATTAATTTCTACCTTAAAATTAAATATATAATTAATAATTTCATGAAAATTTTATATTACCGGTTTATTTATTTTATATTATATATTTTGTTTAATAAATATAGCCGTATTTTAAAAGAAAAATTAAATCGATATAATATATAATTTGGTTTTCGAAAAATTCAATATTTTTTCTCGTTTTTAGATAAATTTTAAAAAGTTTCTTTTTATTTAAAATTTTTTTAAATAATCGATTTAATTATTATTTAAATTACATAGTTAACCGAAAAGTAATAGGCTTTTATATAAATTATATTATTTTTTATTTTTATTTTAATATTTATAAATACGAAATAATTTAATTTAAAAATATTCGAATATGTAATTATTAAATAATATAATTATAAATTGTTATTACTAAAAGATTATTTCATTTTTAACCTTATTTTATATAACCAATACCTTTTTTAAAAATATATATTTATTTAATTTGAAAACTAAAATTACTTAGAAATTAATTTTTTTTAAATTGTTATTTTTCGTATAAAATAATATAAATTATATTAATACCGAAAAATAAATTTTCCGACAAACGATAAAGTCTAGGCCCTTTTACGAAAATTTTAAATTTATTATATAATATAACTTAATATTAACGTAGAAAAAGGGTTTAATTAATATAAATTATAACATTTGTTAACGTTTACATATTATTAACTTATTTCGTATTTATCTCTTTTTATAATACTTTAATTAAATAATAAATTCGAATAGTTAAACCGTATAATCGGTTAAAATCGTTACAAAAAATCTAAATAAGGTTTCCGAATTTTATAACCGTTTATTGGTTTTGCGAAATTGTTATTATATGTCTACGTATATCTTCTGTTTTTAAAATTACGCGAAAAAATTAAAAAAACTTCAGATTTATGGTATTTTAAAAAAAGAAATAATAACATAACGTATTCCGATTTTAATTAATGAACCTTTTTAAATTTATAAATAACTAAAAATCTTTAATTAAAATTAAAATAATATTAATAATTAGTTATAACGTAAGAAATCGTAAGAATAAAAATATAATTACAAATAACGTCGGGTTATTAAATTATTACGAATTTTCGTTTTTTTAAAGAAATAAATATAAAGAACAAAATTTAATTTTTAAAATTAACACTTAGGCCTTACTAGCTTGTTACGGGAATTTGAGATTTAATTGGTTAATTATTAACGTTATGGAACGGTACTTAAGTAATTTTAAAAAAGAACCATCGAGGCCTAAGCTAGCTGAGGTAAGCTTTAAGGTTGTCACGGGTATTAATTTACCTCCAACTTAATAATCGATTTTACTTTTTTTCAGAACTGTATAAAGAGCGTTAAAGGTTTTAAATAAAGCGATATTTACGCCGGATATACTTTTTTAATCTATATTATTTAGGAGCCTTTAAAATATGCAATAATAATTATATTATTACGTATTTACGAAAAATATATAAATAACGATAGCCGTAATAATTTTAAATAGCCGTATTTCGGCTGCCTAAACGTATATATACGTATTCAAGTTATAAATATTACGCTGCCGCTATAAAAAACGAACGTATTATTAACTAAAAGCATTTTAAATAACGTAAGCGTTATTGAAATTATAGACCGTACCGTATAAAAGCTACTACGGGTATAGCTGTAAAGACGTAGGTAAAGGTATTTGGAATAAAGCGTTGGAAAATAGAAGGTCGGATTCGGCCGGAGAAGGAAGAAGTGATTCGACGTCTAATATAGCAGTCTTTATAATAGAAACCGAGGATATCTTTCGGGGGAAGTTATCCTGTCAGACATAAGCGTGTATTCCGTATAGAAGTCAAAACAGTGGTTATTTTTGTATTGATTATAGAGTTCTTTAACCATGTCGATCAGGGCTTATATTAATTGATGCGGCTAGTGTAATTCCGACCCTGACCTACAAGTAATCTCCGTGGCGTCTTGTCGATCTTAGAACAGCTAATATCTAACAGCCACATTTTTAAAAATTATCAGTTATCTAATATACCTCTTTAAGTTCTGCTGTTTAAAAAGCAAGCCCCGAATACAAAATCTTAATTAAAAGTATTCTCGAATCCTTATAAAATCTTATTAAACAATTTCTCAACTTAGTGTTTTTATATTCTTTTTTTAATATCCGTTAATTTTGATTATCAGAGAAATTATTTAGAGCACTTGATTAAAAAACGTTTTTTATATTATTTATAATTATAAGGTTCTATAAATATAAGCAAGCTACATATAGAAATAAGCCAGTTCTTTTTAGCAATTTTAATTACTTAATTTTATTTACTTAATTTATAATATTAATATTATAAAACGTTTTATAAAAGAAAAGAAAATAAATCAAGCTTTGAAAGCTAAAAAAAAACCCGGTGATTAATTATTCAAAGTTAAATTTTATTTATAAAGTTTTACGTTTTATTTTATTATATTCTTTTAACAGTAAACGCGTCGACGCCGCTATTATTTTTCCTTTATCAAAATTAAAATTAACCGGGAGAAAATCGATTATTAATTAAAGTTTTAACTTAAATACGCAACCAGTTTTTAAACGGCTTTAATACGTTAAAAATATAATGAATATATTATTAACCTCGCGTATTACGATATATAATAAAATTAATTACGTGTTAAACTTTATTAAACGTTAAAAAAACTTTAAATAAGTTTAACTTAAAAAAACGATTTTTACCGTATTTAATACGAAAATTTAAGAATCTTTCGTAAATAATTCGAATTTATTTAAATTATAATTATAAAAATCCGTTTTATAAAAAAAGATATAATATCAGTCGAGAAATTGCGTGCTTACGGGGGCCCAGCAGTCGGCTTCAGAGTGAGGCTCTATGGGACTGAGGTATTAATCTATTCTAACCGCGAAAACCATTAATCAATTATCGTGTTCGAAGATACTGGGTATATTATTTATCGTATAAATTATATTCTATAATGATTTCTTGTGTAGTTGGTTCAGTCTGGAAAATAAGGCTTGAACCTATTCGACGTTATATAAAATAAGATATTTATAACTTTAACGAAATTTAATTTTAAAACTTTTTATACTAACGAATGCAATAATAATTAATGCTGAAAAACGTAAAAGTTTTAAATAAAGATAATATAAAAAAATTGTAATTATTTAAGTTAATTATTTTTAAAATTAAATTATGCCGTAATTTAATACTATATCGGAAAAAAACTATTTTAAGTTTTAATACTCTAATAATTTATTATTACTAATGAATTAAAAAATCGTCTTAAAAATAGCTATTAAAAAGAATTTTTGAAATTTAAAATATAATGTCGAAAAGGGTTGAGCTTTATTTTTCAGGTTAAGCCGAATATATAAAACTTTATTATACGATGTAATCTATGCAATAAATATTATATTTAACATTTTTGAATTCGATAAATAATTGATAATTTTTACGGCTAGGATAAAATAAATTAATACTATCATTTTGTAATGCCTTACTTTAAACCTGATTGCTGACCTCTTGTAAATACGTATTTTTCGATTGATATTAGCTTAAAAGATTTATATGCGTAATTGCCACTAAGCTTTAATCTTAAAAAACCTTATACCCGCTGGCTGGTTCGGCAGAGTCAATATAAGTCAGGAGATGTTAAGCTTTACGCAATAAACTATAAGGCTAAATTTTAAAGGTAAACCTTAACTGCGCATAAATAGCTCGCATCTTTTCGAGCCCACGTCAGTCTTACGGCTAGGAGTGTCAGATGTGAGCCAGGAAAGGGGCTAGAAACTTCAAATTAAGTTTAAAATAAATTTAATATTTTAATAAATATATTCGAACACGTATAAAAAGTTAAAAATTTGTTTCATTTTCGACGCCTTCGAAAATTATTATTTAATGAAATTAAAAAATATTACGTTAATTACGATATTATTACGCTTTATATAGATGTATATTATTCGATTCGATTTTAGGTTTTTAATATTTTGATTTCTTTTTTTAAAAAAAAAGACGTTTATTCGTTATATAAGGTCGAATAGTTTCAAGATTTATTTTCCAGCCTCAGCTAAATATACAGAAAATTATCATATAATATAATTTATATGATACATATTATATCTAATATTTTCGGATACGATAATTAATTAATAGTTTTTACGATTAGGGTAAATTAAGACGTTAATTTTATAAACCTTAATTTTAAAGCCGCTTAAAACGTAATTACGGATAAATTTTAATCCTAATAAATATTGTACTTTTTGCCTCAGTAAATGAGGCTAAATAATATAATTTAAATAATAATAAACTTTAAATAACAAATTTTAAAAAGAAACTTTACAAATCAACTTTATTTACGTATAAAAAGTTAATATTTTTTTAAACTTTCGTCAGTTTTATAACTTAATTGTCTTTACGGTTTTTAAATTGCTTAAAATAATATACCGCGTAAGTTTAAATATATAATACTGCTAATTTATAACCGTAAAACTATTACAAAACCGTTTTATTAACAGTATATAATTCTTATAAAATTAACGAACTAATTCAAATTATCGATATTATTATTAATATAAAAGATCTTTTCCAAAATAATTAATTTTAATTTCTAATTTTTAGATAGGATTTGATTTACCAAAAAAACGGCTATTAATTTCTACAAAAACATAAAGCGAGAAATATAACAATTAGAAAAGTATTATTAACGTATCAAATAAGCGAACTACGCGGACAAGCGAACTGCGCGGTTTTTAACACCTCGTAATAACGAATTCAAATAACTTAACTATAACATATTAAATTAACTCGAACTAATAAATATTTCTTTACTAATTAAACTTAGAGCTTTTTTTTCAAATATGCGTATTATATCAAGGCTTATTGCGAATGCCATATTTGTTAGCTAGCAGGAAGTGCCCTAGCACCCTATATACGGAAAGGCTCCCTCTGATCGCACCATGTACATCACGTGACTAGACTACATTAAAGTGCGAAGCTGTAACTAATTATATAATATAATATAATTAATGTTCCTTGTATCTAATAATTAAAAGTTTTATTCGTTTAATTCGCGTTATTATTATTTAGCTATTATTAAAACGATATAAATTATATATTAATAACAACTATTTATATATTCTAGTAATTATAATAAGAACCGTTCCGATAACGGCCGTAATTATTCATAATAATTTTAAAGATTAAGATGAATTTGAGTATAAATATAAAACTAAACTTAAAGAATATAATTTATAAGATTATATCGATTTTAAGCAAAACTGTTTATAACTTATTAAACTTACGCCGCTCGATATATTTCTTTATTTAAAAACACGATTTCGTTAGTCGACATAAGTAATTAGCTCATTTTTCGTTGAAATTATTTAAGTCGAAAAGATTAATCGAACGGGTTATTTTATAAATACTTTCGAAATAATAACCAAAGGTTTTTAAATTATAAGATATTGATTTAAGGTAACGGAATGTATGTAAGAAAAAATTTCGTTCCGATTAAAAGATACGAAAAAATGTATATATTACTTTAAAGCTTTCCGAGCCGAAAGCGTTACGTTTATACGACGTAATTTATTACGAAAACTTCGTATATAATGTCGTATTTTTTCGATAATTTCGGAAAAAAGGGTATTAATAACATAACCGAAAAAATAATAATTTTATCTTAAATAAATTTAATTAATTCGTTATTAAGGATATAAAAGTAATAACGCTTTGTACAACTTTGGTTATTTATAAACGAAACGTTAACTTATATAGAGCGAAACCATTTCGAATTAGTAACGGTATGATATGATACTGAATGTTAAAATATTTAAGACTCGAAATAATCGTTTAATTGCAATCTTATATAAAAGAAGTCCGTTTAAAGGATTTTATAACGGTTAAATGCTAAGTATATAACAAAGCGAAAGCTAAAAGGCAAATACGCCAAAAACCGAAAAAGAGAACGTTCCGATTAAGATAACGAATAATTATCGATTTTATAAACTTCGAAAAAACCGGAAAAAAATATAGATACGTTATGTTTACGACCGACAAAGGTTTTGAAAAACTAGGATAAAGTTTTTTATAAATATTCGAATACGATAACGAAATTTTAAAAGATTATAATTTCGAAATATGCTTTAATCGCCTTCCTTTAATATCAAGCTTAAGCCCTTAATATCGTATATTTAGGTATAGCACTAGGATGCAAAACGTTTAAGGGAATATAATTAAGGAAAAAACGGTTATAATACGAAATACCGTTAAGTAATTTTCGTTTTTAATCGTATATATTTTTAAAACAGCAGTATATTTATATAACTATACCCCTAAATACGCTTTTTTTAATAAAGCATATATAAGCTTTATTACACTTATTTACTATATAAAAACGGTATTACAGTATTTAATTAAAAGCGTTAATAAACCTACCTGCGAATTAAAATGGAGCAGGATGCAGAATCGGACACATGGCCTGACTGATCGGTTAGTTAGCACCCCCTATATATCTTTAGCGGTTCTTTTCGCCGGGCGCAACCCCGAGAACATTACTTTTTATTATTTATAATTTTGCTTTTAAATTGGTCTTGATACTAAAATATACCTACGTTGCCTTTTTTATTTTTTAAACCCTAAGTTTATTCGTAATACGTTTTTTGATTATATATTAATTAGGACCAAATATTTCCGTTTTAATTTATCTGGCTGCCAAGGAAAAAAAACTGGCTTTAGTTAGTTGCCGAGGTAACTTTCGATGTCCGATTATAAAACGGAAAGGATAAGGTTTTAATTAAAAGCGTAATTATGATTACGATTACGATTATGCAGCTTTAATAGCAACTTATAATAAATAACCGAAATTATAATAATAACGCGATTTTTTTCCGATTAATAAAAATTTTATTAAATTATTTAAACATAATACTTTATTTAAAGATATAATTTTATTCGGAAGATAATAAAAAAGTATAAGCGCAAACGGTAATTAGTATCGGAATCTGGCCTAATTACATAAATTCTAAACCGATTATATAATTTAAAATATTATACGTATTAATAAAAAAATTACGTAAAAAGATAAATATAAAATTTAATTAATAAAAGTTAAAAAAGTTAAAATTACGTCGTTAACGACGTAATTGTTAAAATTTAAACTAATTAAAATAAATATAACGGCGATAAAATTAACGATATAAATAAAATAACAAATATATATAAAAAAATAAGATTATAAAGCCATTTATTTTATATACGAAAATAAAATACCGGATAAAAATAACGTTTTTTAATACGATACAAAAATTAAAAAAAGAACGTTACGCGATATATTTTAAACCTTTTTGGCGTTAATTAGGTAATATTTTGTTTAATTATTATTAAGCGGTATTATTTAGGATTTACTTTTTTTATTAAGCTTAAATATTATAAGGGTTAAATTAATAATAAAAATATTAATTAGCAAATTAAAACCGATACCGTTAAATAATTAACGGGGTATTATTAATTAAAATAAGGTTATTTAAACGATAGAAAAAATTACTTATTTTTTAGGTCCGATAAAAAAAATATATTTAATATAATTATTACGAATAATTATTTACCTTATATTTAAATATACCCCTATTAAAATAATATTATATAATTTAAATAATTTAAGGCTTAATAATATTAATTAATTTAATATGCATTTTAATAAGTTTTTTAAAAAATTTTCGAAACTTTTTAAAATTATTATTTAAATCCAGTTATAATACGGATTATTTTTAATATTAAATCTTTCTAATTTTACGAAAAATTAAAATTTTGCTTTAAATATAACCGTTTAATACTAATTCACAAAAAACCTTTATAATAATGAACTTAATAAAGTTAAACTCTGGAATACTAATAATCTAATCGAATCCTTAAAGTCTATTAAGAACTTAAACATATAAATAATTTTCAAAAATATTATTAAAATACCGCAAGGATAAAAGATTTTATAAAAGTACAAATCTTTAAAGTTATTTATAGGGCTTGCAATACCTATACTAAACGTTATACCTTTCGGATAAATCAATTAACCCAAATACAGTTTTTTTATATTTATTATAAATAGGTTTTTATTTTTTAAAACTTTTTAAATCCGTTAATTTACTCGGATTTTCGTTTTTTAAAAACGGAAATTATCGATTAAGTTAAAGTAATTACTAAATTATATAAAAAATATAAATTTACGGAACTTGAAATGCTTGCTAAATTATTATTTTAAACCTATACTACTAATATAAAGGCCCGATTTAAAGCAGTTATTAATGAAATAATTAAGTAAAGTAACGTAATTAAAATTACTTTAAAGATTTTTAACTTATAAAACCTAAAACAAATTCAGATTATTAAAAATTAATTAAAAGCTTTTATTAAATAAATTTTACGAAATAACCTTAATTAAATTTAAAATTATTATTTAAAGTATGTTATTAACATAAAAAACGTTTTAAAAAAATTAAGGAAGAAAAATAATTAATTTTTAAGAACAAATATATTAAAAGGTTATTAAAAAGGTCATTAACCGGTTATTTCGAAAGAATTATTAATAATTCGAATATATAACTTAAGGACCTATACGTAACAACTTACGATAAAGCTTTTATATTAATTAAAGGCTAGGTCATAAATTAAGCTGCATTTTTTAAATATCAAGGACGTAAACAATAATACGGAAAAGTCCGTTTCGATATCGAATAAAAAAATAAAGCTCGGCTTTATGCGGCCTAATAATATAAATAATAACGATAAAAAAGCCCCTGTTTACGATAATTATTATCGAGCCGGATTAATTAAATATCGGAAATTACAAACACGATACAGGATTTAAAAACTAATTAAGCCTAATAACTTTAAAATTTCGAAACTTTTAAAAAGAAAATAAAAAACCGAAAAGTAACCCGGATATTCTAATATTACGTTCCGCCAGGATAAAAGGTACTTTAAATATATAATTATAATACCGACCCAGCGATTAATAAAATTAATTTCCAGTTAAATAAATTTAGTTAATTAAATCCTTACCATAAATAAGGTAAATACCTAGGTCGGAAAAATTACCGAGGAGGTTATTAAGGTTATAATAAATGTTTTAATAATTTTAATTAAAGTATTTATTAAATTTACCAAATATTTGATTATAATATATAAAAATACCGTTTATTTATTAGTATAAAAATTATAAAATTAGTTTTATTTACCGATAGCGGTTATATAATTTTTTTTAAAACTTTAAAAAATAAGGTTATCATAAGCATAACTTAATTCCTTTAAGTTTTAAAAAGTTAAGTAATTAAATATTAAATTTTAATTTGGAAAAAGATTTTAAAATATATTTATAATTTATCAGCTTTTTTTACCCGATTTAAGGAAAAATTATAATATTTTAATTAACGAAACGACATTTTCCAAGACGTTAATAATTAATTAATTAACCCCGAACCAAATATTACCAATTTAACTAAACCTTGAAAATCTATTATAATTTTATAACCAAATCGAAAAAAAATTCAATATTTATTAAATTAAAGTAACCGAAATTAATATAACTTATTTTGTTAACTATAAAGAAAAACCGTTTTATAAAAAGGTATTTTTATACGAATAGTTATAAAGCGAACCCATTAAAAGCAAAGGTACCCGCCATTTAAAGAAAATCCAAGCTTTAAAAATTAACAACTTTAATCAGCTTTCGGTATTTATTAGTGTTATAATAGCCAAAAGATTTAAAAAAAAATTAACTTTGGAAATATAAAAAAAAATAGGATTAAGTACGAAATTAACGATAATAATCTAATATTTAGAGGATGTTTATTTTATAATATAAAAATCGGCGTTTAAATAAATAATATCCTTTAAATAAATATTAATATTTTTTAAATAAACGATATTATTTAAACGGATAATATCTTTATTTATAAAGGCATAATCGATAAGTATCTATTTAAATTTTGGGAAAAGAAAATCCAAATTTTTTTTAAAAAAAGTTTGAAATTATTTGGTCCGAATTAATAAAAGTTTGTTCAGTTTTTGAAAAAGCTTTTAAGAATTTTATGGTTGTCAAAGTTTTAAAAGTATTTAAATATAAAAATACGAAAATAATTAAGATAACCGAAATTAAAGTACAAAAATTAAAAGTTTTAAAAATAAAAAAACTTTTTAAGATTTTTATTATAAATATTGGTTATAAAGTAGAAAGTTAAAGAAAAACATAAGTTTTGTCGGTTTAACAGTATAACCTGGCTAAATATATTATCTCATTATTTAAACCAACAATCAAAATAGACTATAAAGGTGGCGAAAATCTAATTAATAAAGTTATTAATACCGGAGCTAAATTTAAGGTTATCGTTACGTTATACGTTAAGTAATATAGATTAGTTACGTAATAAACGTGCGTATTATTTATAAGTTTTAATTTTTAAAAAAGAACTTTGTTTAAAGATATTATTAATGTATTTATTTTATTAGCTAGCCGATTAATTATTACGTTACGTAATTATTGATATTGGGATTTAATTTTATAATTAAATCGAAAATAATATTAAATATAAACTCGGATATAATAAAAGAAACCTTAAAGCTTGGCCCGTTAAAGATTATTATTTTTTTAATTTATGCTGGAAAAGTTACGCGTAATATTTATATTAATAAAAAGCTTAAAAAAGCAGCTGGTAAAATAATAAGCCGTTTTATTAGCGAAAGCAGGTTTATAAACGAAAACATAAATGAATACGTTACGGGCCTTTACGTTTTTTCGATTACTAATCTTTATCTTAATTAAAACCCGATAATAATTTAGGAAGTTATAAGTAATAAGCTAAAATCCGGAAATACTATCCTAGGTTAATTTAACGATAAAAAACTTGCATATCTTTTATATAGAATATTAAAAATCGAAATATAGCAAAAATTTAATAATATTTAAACCGTATAAATTAACATAATATATAAGCCGAAATAAAAGAAAATAGTTTTAATCGATAATATACCACTAGACGGATTAATATTATCCGGAAACCCGGATTAAAAAGTTAAAAAGTTTAAAAAGGTCCAGAAAGTTATTAATTAAAAAAAACCATAATGAATTTAGTATATTATTAGCTGTCTTATTTCCAAGCTTTATTATTATGCTCTAAAATATACGACTTCTTAAGAAAATATTAAGGCTATTTTTAATTGATTTGGTAATAAATTTAACTGCATTAAAAGAGCCTTATTTAAAAAGATATTCTTTTATAAAAAGGTTACCTTAATTTAAAATTAATAAAATTACAGCAAAATTAAGGGTATAATAATATTTGCTAACTTTAAAAACAAATTAATCGATATATTATACATACATATTTAACAAGAAATATTCAAACAATTTTACGTTATATATAAAAATATTTGATATTTTATTTAAAAAAAAAGGTAACTTTTAATTAATTAATTTTATAACCAAATTAAATATTATTATTTTGCGCGATGCCTTTATATTAAAGAAATGCAATAAATTTTTTTCGGATTTTCCTATATATTTGCTAATTAAAGAACTTTTTTTCCGGTTATAATTAAATTATTCTAACTTTTACTAATAAAAATTTTATTATTTTTTTTAATACTTTTACAATTTCTTAAATATCTTAATATATTTATAAAATTTGTTAACTTTAGAATTTATATTTATTACGTAATAAGAAGGATTTTAAACGATTTGATACTTAATATTACACGGCTATTTGTCGACGACGTCGATATTAAAGGCCTAAAAATAAAATATAATTACGAAAAGATTTTTCCGGAAATTCGGCGATTTGTATATAAGGATATTATTAACATAAATAAAATCTTTTTTAATTACAAACTTGCTAATATATTTTCTGATATAAAAAGGTTTTAATAATATTAAAAAAATAACCGTTATAATAAGATTGTTCTGCGGAACGAATAAACGGTAACCGGATATAATTAAGGTAGAAAAAATCTGGAAATTTTGTTATACAAAAAAGTTTCGAAGGTTAAAGTTTTCCTAAATATTATTATTTATTACCGGATTTTTGTTATATATTTCATTATTAAAACCAAACTTTTTATACGTTTATTTCAAAAAAAATCAATTTTTCGTTTAAAATTTAATTAAAACTATATTATAAAGGATATAAAAAAAGCAATTATTATTACCCCGATCTTAATTACTTTAAATTATAATTTTACTTTAAATAAATTATTATAAAAATAAACGCTAATAAAAACGAGTTTAAAAATACTTTTAATTAAATAATTAATAATATTATATATTTTACACGTTCTAAAAGTAATATCTAAAAAGGCATTAAGTTAAATTATAATATTAATAAGCTAAATTATCAAATTATTTTTAAGGTTTTAAAAAGAGTTTAAAATTATATTTACGGAATTCGATTTATGCTAAAAACCGACATTAAAATATTATTAGTTTACATTAATATTTCCTTAACCTTTTTACCTGGAACCATATTTACCTATTAGGTTACTTAAATAAAAATATTCGATTTCAAAATTACATATATTTTTAACAAAAAGATTTTAACCGCCAATAATTTATTCCGACAATTGCTTAAAGCTTTTAAGACGTTAAACGATTAAGAAAAGAAAAAAGTTAATAATTTTAATAATATTTAATTAAACATTATTCGATTTAACCTTATTTTAAACGATATAACCTTAATTTTTATTAAAACGGATAAATAAAAACCTTTTATTAAAAACTAATTTAAAAAATTATAAAAATACGTTAAGGTTTACATAATATTAAACCTTTTTAATCGGTTATATAAAGCTTTAAAAAAAAGCCGTTTTAAAACCGAAGCGTTAAATTATTTTGTTTAGGACGGTATTTTATAGCATAAGGCGGATAAGCAATGTAATAACCGTAAAGTTATCGCTATTAAAAAAGAATAATTTGCAATAATTAAATAATGCTATAAAAATTATAGCTATAAAAAACCAAATTTAATCTATCGTTATATAATAACTTTTTATTACTAGCAAAAAATGTTCGGCTATATTCGGAAAATAATACGGTATATATAAACTAGTAAATGGTAATTAATTAACGGTTCGAAAAAAGTTACGGCTTTTTATAACTTATTAATATAATTTTTATCTAAATAATTAATATTTAATTTATGCTTAACGATAACGGTTAAAAAATTATAATTAAATAAAGTACAAATTATCCGATTATTTCAAAATTAAAGCTTTACGTTTTATTACGTTAATAACGATTAAAAACTTTTTAAATAAATATATTTTTTACCGATGCGGTATCTTAATTAAAATTATAATAAATAATAGCTTTAAAAATAAGGGCGAAATTCTTAAAGCCTATAATATATTTAAGGTTTAATGAAAAGTTAAAACTGCGTATACCGTATAACGATAAGGCCTGATTAAAAAAGAATATGTCCCGATCGTTAAAAGTTTAATAAAAGTAATAAATAATACCGGCAAAAAATAGGTTAAGCTTTTACCTAGAATGGTTTTCGCCGATAATACCATTATAAAAAGTTACGGCCTAAGCCCGCATAATTTATTATACGGACAAAAAGCGCTTTTATTAACCGAAATAATTTTGCTAATATAAAAAATTATAATATAAAATTTTAATATCCTAAGAAAAATTTAATTACTTCAAAAAATTAACATTTAAAAAAGAAAATTAAGAACATAATTAATGTTATTAAAGTTATTATTAATTAACGCTATGAAGTTATTAAAGTTATAAACCAAAAAGATAAAAATAAAATAAAAAATAAACCTTTAAAAATAAACGATTTAATATTATTATACAATACGTTTCGATATATAAATATATTTAAAGATATAAAGTTTAAATATTACTGTATTAACCCGTACTTGTTTAATAATATTATTAATTTAAATATTTACTATTTAAAAAAGATTAATAAAACGAATTACAATTTCTTTGGCTAATAAATTAAAATAATTTATAAAAAAAAAAGATATTAAAAGCCGATTAATTTATAAAAGAACGATTAAACGAAACTATTTACCGATTAACTTAATAATAAAACGTTAAATACCTTTAATATTATTAATATTAAATTACTAAAAAACTGGTACCTTAAAACTTCAGAATTTATAAAAATAAATATTAAAATATAAATACCTAATAATTAACTTAAAGGCTATATAATCGTAAATAATAGTAATATACCAGAAATAAGCAAATTAAAAAAGCGAAAGAAATTAACGCGATTATTTACAAACAACTAAAAT
This sequence comes from Monosporascus sp. CRB-9-2, assembly GCA_004155915.1. Lineage (NCBI taxonomy): Eukaryota > Fungi > Ascomycota > Sordariomycetes > Xylariales > Monosporascus > Monosporascus sp. CRB-9-2. Next base: position 6,873 of record QJOA01000820.1, on the reverse strand, counting down.
ATAAAAGCCTTATTATACCTTATTATTACTTTACCTATTATTATTTTATACGATACTTATTATACTTTACTTATAATCGATACGTTTAATTATATTCGCCCAGTATTAAGAATTCGAAATATACTTTTTAATTTTACTTCGAAGTTAATTTTTATCGAATGTTTTTATAATCCGACAAATATCGTTACGAATATTCTTTTTAATTTATAATAACCGCTTATAATTCGTTTTGAAATCTCCGAACCGATTTTCCTAAAAGATATAATTATAATTTTCGATAAGCCTAACGTAATTATTATAAAATTCTTTATAAAATCCCGAAATGGATTATTATCCAAAAAGTAAATATATATTACCTTAATCGGATTACTTTAATATTTTATATCGTTATTTATATAACTTATCCGAAATAATATTAAATACATCGAAAACTTAAAAAACTAAGTTAATAAAATACTAAGAATTTTAGCATATAATAAAAAAAAACCCCATAAGTTCGGCCCGAAATATCTTAACGAATATAAAATAAAACGATAACTTCTTACCTTCGTCTTAAAATATAACGATTATATTAAATTTAGCATTTATAGTTATTTAAAAGTTTTCGCCTTTAATTCGTTTTGGTATATACCAACCGGTAACTAAATCGTTAACTAAAATAATAAATATAACCTTAAATATTTTGTACTAATTAATAAAAATTCGTTAAAAATATTATAAAAAAATATTTACTTTGATATATTTAAACATTATATAATATATAATATTTTAATCGTTCTAAAATTAACTTGGTTTTTATTAACACTCGATTTAAAAATTAAAAAGATATAATATTTTAATACTTAAAAATGACCCAGAGAACCAATTAATAATACGGAAACCTATTAAAATAGTTAATACCGTTAATAAAAACCCCGAAATAATACTACAAAGTTAGAACATTTTAAAAGGTAAAGATATTACTGATACTAATCGGCGGTTATCGGTTATTTATTTAATGGTATTTAAGATTAAGCTAAATATTAAACTTTTTATTACTGTAATGAACAATAATACATATTAAAAAAGCTAAAATTTAAAAAGTCGTAAATTATTTATAACCGGTATCTTAAATAGCAAAGCATTTTAATTAAATGCTATATTACGGAATTTATATTAAAAGAAAAAATTTAATTCGTAAATAAATACCCGGCAATATATTGGATTTTAAAACTTACGAATATAACCAAGGTTATATAAAGACTTAATACCTTAATTAATAATTAAGGCTTTATCGATATAATAAATTGCAGGTTTAAAAAATATAATTATATTTAATATAATTAAAACCTTACGAATTTAAATATAGAGATATTTAAACTTACGTATATTTTACTTAATCTTGCAATCGATAAATTTAACATTACCAGAACCTAATAATTTATTACCTAATTTGGATTACTTTTTAATAAATGATTTTGTTATAAAGTTAACAAATTTACCTAAATCTATTTTTTTACGAAAACCTTGAATATTACGTAAGTTTAATAATTTACGGAAATTTATAATAAATTAATTAAAACGACGGCAATAATTATATATATATTTAGATATATATATAGTTTTAAAAATAAATATAGTCGAAAAGGAAAAGTTAATACACCTTGTAAAAGAAAACTTACAAAAAAATATAAGTATAAAAATAATTATACAATTAATTAAAAAAACGGACCGACGACTATATCTTTTTTTATATAATATCGGATAAATTTATTAGGAATTTCCTCGGCATATACGTTTTTATAACAAAATTTTGTATACTAACTTTATATGCACTTAATTAATTACGTATATAATACGGTATTATTTCCTAACAAATTCCTGTATTTATATAATATAATATTTACAACTTACTTAGATTTTTACAAATTTATACCTAAATATAATTATATTATATATTATTTTTACTTATTATCATTATTACCTTCAATTATTATATATTATTTTAATCGTACTTATATCTTTTAAATAACTCAGCATTAATTATAATATCGTCGTTCAAAAAACATATTATGCAAAATAAAAACGAAAAATTTAAAAAATTAAATACATTATATTTTAAAAACTTTAATTAATTTGTTAACATACCTATATAAAATATCGATAATATAAACCGCGTATTATATAAAATATATAATAAAAACCGTAACCTTTATTCTTTTATAATACCAACTCCGAAATTATATTTTGATCGGTTTATTTTTATTACCTTATATAATAAAGGTGGTACCTATTTATAACAAAAAGCCATTTTATTTCCTTTATAATCCGATAAATTTTGGAATAACGTAATATCGGCCGGATTATAGCAAACCTTAATAATTATACAAAATAACAAATACTTACGATTATGACATATTATAATAATTATTGAAATAATTATTATAAATATTTTACCAGAAATTATAGCCGTTGTTTTAAAAACCGGAGAGGTAATTAATAAAAATTAAGTCCTTATTATTTTTAATAAAATAAAGGAAGTAATCCGGACCTTTAATCCGGAATATATTTAATTCGTTACCTATCATAAAATATTAGTAGGTAATAAAAAAAATTATTAAGTTAATATGTTATATATTCGATTCAAAAAATGATCGTACTTTTTAATGCCTACCTATTCAAAAAACGTACTAAGTTATTTTTGCAAAAATATCGGAAAGCTTAAAAGGATTTTGGTTTCGGAAACCCGCCGGTATATATGGCAATCGTTAATATACAGTTCTAAAATATGTTTTGGATTTACGGTTTATAAGTTACCTATACGTTTTACTTTATTACTTATAATTTAAAACGATAAAATAGGTTTATATTATATAAAAAAGGCGTTATACTAAATAATATAGATATAAGGATTAAAAGGTATTTTAAATTTAAGTTAAGGCAAAAAAATATTTTAAAGTTAATAAAATTATAACTTAGCAAGTTTTTGTTGCCGTTCAGTAATAATAATAAAAAGTTAAATATTATACAAACTTTAAGTCCTAAAAATGTTTAATAATTAAATTTCATTCTTTTTAATTAAAGAAAAACTATTTTAAAAAGTTAATTTTACGAATTACCGTAATTTCAAAACTTTTTTTAAAACTGATTTGTTTTAAATATATATTATCGACATAATCCTTTAAGTTTACCTTCGAACTAAAGTATAAGTTTCGATCGGCTGTAAGTAATTAGCAAACATAAATACTGGTAAAAGGCCGGTATAATATATCGTATAAATAGGTAGGAGATATTTATAAATTAATAGCATAACGACCGGAGCCATATCTTATTTAAGAATAGCCAGGTTGGCCGAAATATAAAGCTTCGATCGTTAAATAAAAAAAGAAAAATAAGGTAGAAAAAAACGCTAAATAACGTACACTTTTCATACTTTATGCAGCTTTTCCTCGCGATCAGCCTAACTGTAACATCTTTGGAATTAATATCCGCACTTTGCCGTTTGACGAGATGAACATAGCAGAAAGTGTTGAAGATGCAAAAAGTGAAACCATTAGACATATTTAAAAATGCGATGATATGTAGGAATGGAGAATTTGCTCTCAATCTTCTGAACCATCACATTATCCGAGCCGCATATTGGCCCCAGGCGCCTGAGACCCAGAGTTAAACTGGATAAGCAACTCACATCTTCAGTCGACATCATTATGTGATTTTCTACAGAACTTTGACATGAATGGAACACCACCACGTGTGGGCCACACTGCGCCCAGGAAATCTACTTCCGTGGTCTCGATATTGTTGAAGCTCAACCCCACTCTCGTACATGCCTTTCACCTGATGCTGCAACCCTAACAGTGCGCAAGCCTCGTTGCTGTCGCTGCTTTTTGGTGTCTACCACACCATTCTACTGGTGAGTGAGTGTCTGGATTGAAAAGCATGGTATTGCGACTCGAAACTCAAGCCATACGTGAATCGGCACGGGCGGCTACTTTTACGCCCTCTTCGCTCCCCGTCTCAATACCTGGTCAGCTACTGGGCAAATATTCCAGATGAGCTTAGTGATTGCTATCTATAAGCATTCGCGGCTCCTCATCGCAAGCATAGCAGAAGCCTTAGCCGGTGGCTTTTAAAAACTCCGACATATAACGTATCTGTTCTTTCCCTTACGGGAGGGAATTATTTCAACTGCCCTAATGTGTCACGCCACTGCGTCCTGAAGCAGGAAATGCCATCTGCCAATCTCTCCACACACTTCCGCGAGCAACATGTCTAAAATCCACAAGAAAGCAAAGCAAAAAGCAACGAAAACAAGCGAACGTTCAGTAGCGAGCGTTTGAAAAACTGCAGTTACCGCGCATACTGCAGCAAAATCAATCCATTGCCATCTCGGAAAGAAATATTCCAAACCAATGTAAATGTCAGAGATATCTCTTTTCTCTGCCCTTTGTCTCGCATATTGAGGTTGATACTGGACTTCTCTGTACCTCTCAAGAGTAAACAAGGTAAGAAGAATCCACACAATCCCGAATCTTAAGCCTCTAGACACGTACTGGTTGTTAAGAATAAGTCGGAGCCAGTGGGTTAGTCTAGTCCCATCGGAAGGGACCCACGTCCCACTAACTGGAGCAGTGCCGAGGATATTCATGTAGTCGAGGAACTTAACGCAGAGCGGCGGCAGGAGAATCACAAAGCTAGTCGCACCGACTGACGAAACCACTTCGAGTGTTTGCCTCATTATCGTCTCCAGCCTTGCCCACTTTGGTGTCGGGAACTTGTCGAGCACATACAGCACCACTCGGTGGTAAATGTTCTCTAACCTAGTTGCAACCCAAATCCTGGAAAGAACAAGCGCGTTTGACGAGAACATGACATCAACGAAAAAGATCTTTTGCCCAAGGACGTTTTCCGGTTTGATTTTGACATATACTACGCCCTGGGGTAACAACACTGCGGATGGCCCCAAAGATCCTGATATGTGCACGCCGGGTTGTTGGCCCGTGCTAGGATGTGGTTCAGTCGTAAAGTAATAACTTGTTCGGATTGTGGGGTCGTGAATGTCCTCTTCGCTCGTTTGTATGGACACCCTCAACGCGGCGAGTACAAGAAAACCGACTTGTACACCTCCTACGGAAATTGGTATATCTCGAACTTTCTCACCTTCACCGAAATTCCATGTTCGAAGGTTTTCTAATGGAATCATCCTTTCGCTTAGGATTGGGGGCTCGCCAGATCCGTCCGGTAAACTGCGGATGACGAAACCGTCCTCGGTTCTGTATCGAATACTCCTGGGATCGGTAATAATATAGATCCTTTTTTTCTTCCATCGATGCCAAGCCCGGTAGTCAATGTTTCCGAGGAGGTCCGTGTCGTCCCGAGCATACACATCCTCGCGTACCTTGCGGAGAGGTACCGTAATAATGGTGGTGTGATCGGTTTTATGTCGACACTGTAGCAGGCCGTTCTCCAAGTAGATGGGCATGGTGATGTGTAAGCCACGGTTCGTGACAGAAAACGATGGAATGTTGCTTTCTACCTCCAAGGGCACGATGTCTCCGGATCGGGAAAAGGCCGCAGGGGATCCGGCGAAAATCCCATGAGGACCAGCGTCAGGTGTTCCATTTTCGTAGCGCCAAGCGAAAAGTGACTGGTCGCTAGACTGTCTTGCGATCTCATGCTGAAGCCTGATAAACGCCCTACCACCTTCACCATAGAGCAGAGGTATGTTCACCTCGAAAATGCCGAGAAGACTGTAGGCCACATCTTCGATCCGAGTCGTCTGTCTTGCCGAGGCCCAACTCATTCTTTCTGCAATGCTGGCTTGGCCGAGCAACTGATTGATATTCGCACCGCCTCGATTCCGGAGAAATATCTCAGCTATCCCGGTGATGCGACATATGAGACTTGATAGCTCAGCTCTCTCCCGCAGTGGCGACCAGTCAGCTGTAAAGAAGACCAGCTTCGATGGCGCGATGAGTTCTTGCAGGGTCCATCCTCGTGTAAACCATTTGCTTTCCGAGAATCGTAACTCGAACTCGCTTGAGCTCACTTCAACATTAACGTTAACGTCGGACAGATGCACGTAACAGACAGCAGCCTGGCGATACCAGCGGAACATGGAATTGATGGCTTCGGAGAGTTCTGCGCTGCTCGACTTGTCGATACAGCAGGTGTCGACCCAGGCGTAATTGTACCCATCCTTGCGAGCAGTCTCGCAGGTCTTCTTGATCTTATCGTATCCTGGTTTTGCATATACGTTAGGATTTTGTAGGTCTTGAAAGGTGACTTCTTCGTTTCCCCATGTGTGAGACAAGATAGCGTATTCTGGAGTGTTATTCTCGAAGAACTCTTCCACCACCGTAATGGTTCTCGTGTCCAGTAGTCGCATCCTGTCATTGAGCCAGAAACGGAGAAATAGATGGTGAAGGCACCGCCACACTAGACACGCGATGTTCAAAATGGCCCAATGCTGGAGTAGCGGTCAGGCAATCCCGCGGAGCACTTACCTCATTAAAACCAGGCCTTATTTTGACACGTGCTTTGCCTGCGGCGCGGTAGCTAGGACCTTTAAATCCTTAGGTAACTTTAGGTAGCCCCTAACCCAATCTGGAACTGACTCATAAAAAGACAACAAAACATCACAAATGCGTCATGATGGAAAGTTGTGATACTTTGGCTCCGTTCTAGGCAGTCCCATACAGGTTTTCGAAATCTTTCTGAAAAACTCGCAAATATAAAAACATGTGAAGATACGGGTCGCAATTCGGGGTGATGTTGTTGTTCTGATTGATCTCTCTAATTTCTGTATGTTCCTATGTGTGGGAAAGGTGTGGGAGGTGCAAAGGTCTAGCTGCGTGGATATAAAATAGTGGGGCTGTTGCGGCCGCACCCCCG